>JARJEB010015739.1:0-20866 GCA_030264535.1 Liometoxenus newtonarum | reverse complement strand
TAAATATTAAAAATTTGACATAAACTCATAAACTTCAAATATAAAGTGTCTGAGTTGTATTTTTATGCCTGTATAAACTGGGTTTGTGTTTGAACCAATCAGATGCATGGAAATTGTTTCTCTTATTTTCCCAATACTTTATTCTTATTTGGAATGGAGTATAGACACTTTTATATTCTTGGTATGTTTCTCTAATTCATCAGAGGAAAATGAATCAATATCAAGGTATATACGACGAGTAAGTAAATTGCTCATTTGGAAATATACAAAATATTTGTTAAAGTGTTGCGACTTGATTATAGGACAATACTGTGGACAGTATTATGATTATTACTTGTCCATATTCTAATATCCGGTAAAACGACCAGTCATTTATTGTTTAGGTACTGTCCAGAATAATAGAGACATTAGCGCACAAAATAAACATCAAAAACAAAGGCATAAACAAAGGCATCTTCCTGGAAACACATATGTGACCAAAGTGAGAAGTACGGGGCGGGGGGGGGGTCACGGAAAGGGTGTGTGTGTGTGTGTGTGTGTGTGTGTGTGTGTGTATGTATGTATGTATAATAGTTAATGCACATTTTTAGTGAGTGCCATTACCTATGCTCATAATATGATGCCCAAGTTACTGACACCCAACATGGAAACAACCAGACCTCTAAGGTTTACGTTTACAATGAGCAAGTCATAAAGAAAATGATATGTGGTAATGGATGGGACAAAACCGTAAAATAATATCAATATTTTATTATCATAATGACCATATAGTAGTTCTAAAAGACTATGGAGTATTACAGAAATGGCAGGATATGGAAAATACAGGCGAGCTTTTAGACTTTCGAAGAACTCCACGAATTGACTTTGGGGTAGGTATATAATATCAGCCAACCTGCTTGTTTAAGTGCTGACAAAATGTTCTACAACTTATGTATGTATAACCCATTTTCATACATGTTAAATAACAGGTGTACCTACCTTCCTCGGCAAATGTGTCTGACTGTACAATGAGAGTATAGCCTCAGAGTCTACAAAATAGAAAACGCACGAGTTTAACTTCTGCTGAAATATGTGCATTATTAATATATACCAATATACATATATCGTTTCAGTACACGCGACAAACGAAACAGCACAATTTTTTTTGTTATTGTACCTGCAACAATACTCTATGTTCACACATCTATAAGGAAATGCTAAATAACAGTTGTCATCTAAGAAATCAGAGGAGAAATGCGAAAGTCGAGTGAAAATAGCACTAGTGCTGATATTTGGCCAATCAACAGAAGGAATTATACGGAATGCCATCTTTGAGCGCAGCCGATCTGGCGCCGCCGTTCGGGCGAGTCCGTTTGGGCGCAGAGAGAGTTTGGCGTGGGACTATTGGGCGTCGGTCAATTTTGGCGCAAGTATACAAATTTTTAGAGAAATTCGGATTTATATAAAATTTCTGAGCACCAAATCTACGAATAATACTCATGACAAACTTACTCTTCACAAAATTTAATATTTTTGAACATACTGTATTTGAATGTGGTTATGGTATCAAAGGAAGAATTATGAGTGAGTTTGAACTCATTGCAACGGCGGCGTTTGTTATGTATGAGGTGGCGTGCGTTTATCAACTTTTATAAATAATTTACAAATGACAAAATAGATATACTTATTATACCAGTAGAAGAATATTCAACTGGTTTACTGGTTTCCTCAATACGATGACAGGTAAATGGTATGTAATGATTTTTAAAGTTGGGTTTCTGATATTTTTAAAATAATATATTTGAAGAAAACGGTTAATATATATTTTAGGTACCTATGTCTCCTTAGATTTTTACATTTCAGCCACCAGAGCTTCAGCGTGGTCAGATGTTGTTGCACATAACATATTGCTAAAAACTACAAACAAAACTTCGGTTAATATAGTAGCTTGGAAATTACACTTGATCACGCACAGTAAATTAATGAAACACAACAATTTTTATTAATTTTCTTAAATTTATCTAATTTTGAAAATATGTATCATTCTCTCATTAAATTGACAGATTATCAAAGCTTTCGTTCATTAACTAAAAAATTTTAGCGTGATGACTTTCCACGCTCATTAAGAATTGATTATCGACTTGTGTACTTTAACGACGAATGTGTAATATTAAAATCGTTTGCTTGTGGTATATTGAGTATATGTTACTGTAAAAGTCCGAATATTGGTAAAACCTAGGTTTTACCGGTCAGATTTGGTAAATCCTGAAATTTACCGGTCAATTCTAGGTTTTACTATTATCAATAGCTGCATTAAGAACATTTTAAGTAGAAATTGAGTGGGCTACCCACACTGCCAAATAAAAAGTAGCCTTCACCAATAGGACTACGGCTGGCTTAAAATCTGATTCGTAAAACCAAGGATTTACCAGACTTTTATAGTAACATGTACACGTTCGGCGAAATGGCGTTAATAATAAACCACCCGCAGTTTAATTGCACATTTTGAAATGGTAAACTTGAAAGATCCCAGACTATACTTTCTCACATCTAGTTCCTACAAATAGCAAGTGAGCTAAACCTGCTAGTATGTATATCGAAGCCCATGGTTTTATTATATACCTTATACGCCATTTCCATTTCTATAGCCAGAGAATGGAAAGAAAGAAGTCCGGTTGCAGTTTTATATGGTTTATATTGTAAGTAGTGGCTTAGCGTTACGTAAGAGAGCGCATCGACTAGTAATAGCTCCAGAAGTAGTAGTAGAGTGAAGAAAACTAACAATTTCATACATCTTACATGACCGTTCAATATCAACCGCTTATATCGCGTTTCTACATGCACTCTATCGTTTATATCTCTCTCCCATGCAACCATACAAGTATGGATTGTATATTTTTATATCAAACTATGAGTTCTGAGACCATCACTGCAACCAGCTTACCGAGCAACGGTCAAAGAGGATATATTCAAGTTAAAACCTTCTTGGAAGCTTAGAGGATTTCCTATTCCGATGTTTGCAAGTTCACATTATTAGACCCATGTATGCATTTTTCTACCACTCCGCAATCCGTATATCGTTAATATGAAAAGGACGCACGTGTGGAGATTGGACGTGGGAAAATGAGAGAGTCGGAAGTTCGAAAATTTCTCATAATGAGTATAAATATAAATTAATGATTAATAATCTAATTTATTAGCAGTTATGTAAATTTTTCGACAATTGCAAAGTCCTGAATCTTTGAAATTATTAATCGTCGACGTATTAACGGTGCACATCTGTAGAGATAGACCTAAAGTACTCTTATGTTTAACTAATGTGGTAGTACGAATGACTAAGCCTAATATAGGTACATTCAAGGATGGCGCATCAGGTCTTCAGCAAACCACTCAGCTTGAGGTTGAAGATCCACAACGATATAACTAATATGCATTTAATAACTGCCGCCAATATAGGTAGAGATATTATGTGACATAATATTAATTAAAGTAACATTTTGATACAGTGCATACAATTTTATGAGCGATAAATCTTCCTGGTGACCACATACGTGTGTAATTTTCAATTAAATTCGTTATAAAATTTCATGTGCAATTAATTTTCATGCCATCAGGTTCGATAAGCTTTGAATAGTTGAGTTAAATCAATGTTGAATGTATAAGTCAAGTTGTGGTTAATGATACTCGCAAACAATGTTCCCTCTAAGGTGCGCGCGTTCGCGCGCGCGCACTCCCTTTACGCCTGCCGGGCACAAGAAATATTAGCTAAGAGCTTTTTTTTGGTCATCGCGCCTTCTCGGATATAGCATTGCTCAGTCTGCTGCAGTTTTGCGCGCAGTGCGAATTCCGGCTTAGAGGGAACATTGCTCGCAAACTAATTGAGAGCTTGAAGGGAAAAGATAATAGCAATTTTCGATACGGAAATTCTTATTTGTCGAGTATGAACAAAGTTTTGTAACCAAACACTTTACATTTCCAGTAAAATTACATTTATGGTTTATTATCACTTGTAATTTACGATTTAAAGATTGAAATAGAGTATTTTATGGAATTTGATTCATCCTCATTATATATTCAAATGCATTGCTATATTTGCGATCAGCTTTCAATGCGTCTTTTAATTTTACAACTTACGATTTTACTGCTTTTGGCAATCACAAGTTCCCAGTCATTTCAATTTCGATTCATGATTCATAATTCACATAAATATCAATTTTAGATCAAATCATTTTCTCATGCATTCTCGCATCGTAGCAGTTAAATTTTTCTTATTATTTTCAATTTCTAATGCAAGGTAATGCCGAAAAAACTTAGATGAAATGATGATGAAGAAAGTGAGCGCAGGCGGCGTAAATGATGGAAGAAAACGATAGTTGAATGGGGTCGTGAAGTTGGTTTCTAGTAAGTATACCCGTTCACGTACCTTGAAGCAAAGTTGGAGAAGTAGCTATTGGGGTATAAGCGCGCACGAATATAAGTGCACATTGATAGGGCCGAACTCGAGTCGATAAAAAATGCATCTCCTGCAGGTTATGGATTAAAGGTGGTTCGAGTTTGCTTTATTTATCGGCAAATGTACCGGGAATCACTTTTCCCGTTGAATAAGTAAATCGATTTGCATGTGAATTACTAACGTATATCGTAACTGAGTATAGCATGCGTTGGTGTTGGTATCGATTGTAGCTATACAAACTTGAAGTTGGTAGACTATCTTAAAGTAGACGTCGGGCGCGAATAATTTAGCGATTCTTTTTTTCTTCCTTTGCGTAGTGAACAGATGGGTAACTGCCACCGTTTAAGTGGCGTTTTCGTATAGCTTTTGACGCCTGTCGACTTTTACGACCCAATGTGTCACATGGTGTGGAGAGAGAATATTATGCAAAATCGAATAGTGGCGCGAAGATATCGCGTTTCCGCATGGCACATGCAAGAACTCTTTTAAACCGAGATAATTATAAACCTTTTGTCGTTATCTTTATTATACGACCGACCAGACCATAATTCATTTATAGTAATTATACACACGACCCATAAATTTGCAAGTCTTTTGACTCTACATTAATAAGTCTTAAGTTGTTGGAAGTTCTAGAAATCAAACAACCACAAACGCAGAGCCAGAGACGAATTTATGTCGAAATGACATTAAATTTTTAAAATCACATTTATCTAAATTTACATGATTTTTATGAAAATCGTAAAAGGAAGCAAACTTAACCCTTCAGATTACAATATCACAAAGTTATATGTTTTTTATAATAATTATCATTAAAAATATTCCGTCTCTGTAAGGTAGGTATAGCTATACAATTCTGGCGCAAGCAGAGGACATTTATTTAAATAAAAACCTCGTAATTATACAGCCAACCAAGTTGTAAAGCTATACGACATGTAGCGCGATATAAATAACGCGTATTTTATAATAAAAATAAGAATCGTACGAATACGAGTTTTATAAACGTACGTTAGCGTCGACTACGAATTATATCCTACCTAGCACACACAAAGAAGTAACTGCAGTCCAACAGGAGGTATGAAGGGGTGTGTGATTGTAACTTTTTTTTTCCAGCTTCAGGTAAACACCCACTATCAGATTAATTATTCTATTGCATGTTCACCTCGCTTTATAATATTTCTACTTGCTTTTACCAGATTGCTTTCGACCTTAATCTTAAAAATAACTGCAGTATTGTTCCATCACCTCGGGGTTATAATTTGTTGAATTAAAATAAAAAATAAAATAAAAAAAAACTATCAAAACGCGCCGCATTTTGAACACAATGTGATCATGTGTATATAACGTTATAGTTATTCATTCCAACTCCGGAAAATTGCCTTCAACAATTTCATCACGCCGCCGCGTTGCTAGCGAAATAACATTTATACATCCCGCTAATTTCAATCCATTAAAAATAATGAAACCCTCGACGTGCTGGGGATTACGCCTCTTTTTCGTTTATTTTTACGGGCTCCACCATTTACTTACGCCAACGCACTGCATGCACACTCAGTGTTGTCCAAAGCTCGGCACCGAAGGCACTCAATTATCTCACAATTACCTTATTAAATTGTGTTCATTATTTATTAAGCAGTTAATTATTGACTTATAATTAGGCGCTTTTAAATGTAGGTACTCATCAATTCAAGCGCTTTTTCATTCTGTTTCGTTTGTTTTGCATTTTAAAACTGATAAGATCCATTTGAAAGGTAACTTGATATAGTTCGACGTGCTGCAGTGAATCGTTAAAAACAATTGGAAATTCAAGAAACTTAGCGTCAACCAACTTAAAGTTTTTAGCTCTATCTTTTTCAAGATGCGAAATTCTTAATCAGTCTATGCTGGCAGTGCTGATAAAGAGTATTTCGTTCTAGCGAATGAATGCGACTGAATAAATAATGGAAAAACCGAACGTCCTCGCTTTTAATGCAATAAACTTGATTTCATTGCTTTTCGTCTCTATAAACAGTAAGTATTAAAGAGTTTGTTAATTACATTGGTGAGAGCTTTATCAACAAAATTGAATGAACCTGAATATAGTCTTGTATTGTTGTTTGCAGCGGCAATACTTCCAAAAGAAAGGGTTATTAACTTGTGAACTGCAGAATGAAATAATTGATTTAAAATAGTTATATGACTCATGGCTGAAAGGTCTTCTTCGTTAACGACTGCGGACTAACCGTACAGAATGCATGCTACTCTGTACGTGGTCTAGAGATTAACGAATATAAAGTTTCAAATAGCGGAAACAATGAGCACAGGTATTGTCGCTGTCGGCGCTCAAAGAAACGGATTAGAAACCCTTTGGACCGGTGGTAATTTGAATAGATCAAATAGGCCTAGTTTCAATGTTTATTTGTGCAATAAATAGATTACATACAAATATTGTGCGTTAAACTCTTAAATACATGATTTTAGGCATACAACGCCTTCTCAATGTCAACGGCTCAAGCAGTCGTAGTAGCCGGTTCTACTTCACTTTTGAGGAGGAGCACCCTCCGCCGCCCTCCGCCAAGTGGCGCTAGGTGGAGCCATTCTCCGCCACGCCATCTATCTGCGAATGACCGAACCAACCCTCCGCCACGGCCCGGCCCCAAGCACGCATGCGCAACACAAATAAACATCAAATAAACACTGTATGTCAAAAACATTGCTGTTAAGAACATCAAATAAACATGGTATTGTTAAGAACAATAGTATTAGGAACATCAAAGAAACATTATATTTTAAGAACAGTACTGTTGGGAACATCAAATAAACATCGTGTGTTAAGAACAATACTGTTAGGAACATCAAATAAACATGCAATTGAGGCCGGGCCGTGACGGAGGGTTGTTTCGGTTATTCGCCCATAGATGACTTGGCGGAGGGTGGCGCCACCTGGCGGAGGGCGGCGGAGGGTACTCCTCCTAAAAAGTGAAGTAGAACCGACTAATCTTCACTACTAGTCGTCAACGACAGAAAGTCGAAAAAAGTTTAAGAAAACCTTTCGAATACACAATAACTTTACTTAATTTGAAAGAGAGAACTTGCTCGTAGAAGAACAAACTATTCGGAAGCATCTTTATTTTATACTTTTACTCGCTTCATGTCCAGATCGCTCGCTACGATCGTTGTTCGTAACGACGTAGAAGCGTCCGTCGCTTTGTGTGCACTTGATATCGACGAGACGATACGAGAGAAACGCATATGCCATAATAATAGATTAGGATATTGCGACAAGACAACAGCTCAATTCCCTCCTCTATTCATTCAATGTTTGTCGCCGTAATATATTTTACAGAAAGCACATATCTATCGATCTAACTACTGTATTACTACTATAGTTGTGCCCGTTTTATATGTATGTCGATCGCTTCGAGTACTTGTTGGTTTGTTGGAAACGCTCCGCTCGTTTAGTATAATTTTTTTTGCTGCTTCCTTTAGTGCAGCAATCCTCGACGTTTTCCCTACGGTCTTAAAATTCAGTACGTGTACGAGCAGGACCACCAGGGGCGGTACATTCCCTGCAACAAATGTGATAATGTCCTCTTTTCCAACATCTACTTTTATTTATATTTTATTTCCTTCTTTGTATGGCGATCTCTAAATTTAGTTCATTTTTACTGAAAGGAAAAAAATAGAACTGATTCATGACTCTTTAAAATGTAGATAAAGCTATATTCACACCGTAATTTTGTCATAATTATTATCGCAACAATTTTGAAGGTCAAAAAATTGTTTCAACTCCTTCATTCAATGTCATTGTACGACGTAAGCCCTCATGATAGGAGTATTTAGGTTAAAGGAAATTGGAGGTGTGATTTTGGTTGTCGTCTGAGTCTGATAAAATCTGCAAAGGACATATGGACGCTTTTCAAGTTTACATGTTTCAACGTGCGTTTGTGTTAGCGATGTTAGTGCTAGTGGTACATTAGCATCGATGTTGCAACTAAACCTGCATCCTGACGCGTATCTCGGATAATGAATGTACGGTTTTAGTTAACAGCATATTTGTTAGATCGCTACTATCCTGTGCACTAGAGTAGACATATTCAAATAAGCTCAATAAATTGAAAGCTGCCATCGAAGCTTTAGCACTCTTAAATCCTTCTATGATTTTCGCAACGTCACCAACAACGGATTTAATCAACATTTTCGCGTAAGACTTTGCTCAAAGTCCCCTTACCTCGTTAAAGCTTCTTGGCGTTTTTCTGAGCCCCAAACTTTTCATATAATTTAATTCCTGATAATTTCGCCTTTAGTATCTGCTTACTTGTTAAAAGTTCTTTTTTCGGTTTCAGGGCGGAAAGATAAAAAAAAGTACCATTTATATACGTTAGTAACAACAAGCCGCAAATTAAACTTTTTTTTTCACCCTATTCTGAAATGTTCATTATGCAATCTTAAATTAACATATAATATCGCCAAGAAAGAAGAAGAGGCAGATTTCCACCCTTTTTATCCCTTTGAAGAGAATTTTGCTGTAAATAACCAGACTTTTGACAATTTGTTATCATTAAACTTGCGAACTTTCATTAACGAGTCGAGTCCATTACACTATGGCAAAATCGCACGCAATTAATTTACGAAAAAAAATCGCGTAATTAAAGTTGCGTCCATCAAGCAAAGCAAATATTTCTGTTTCCATTTCTGAGTACTGAATAAGTACTTTAGTACTTTACCTATTCGTGTATTTGAAACTTAAAGAGATCCGAACAGTGCTAGGGTCGGATTAAAAGGACTCGTAAGAAAAACGAGATAGAGAATGGCTTTACAAATAAGTTGTAAGTACTTCTCCCAGCAAGGAGCACAAAAGCAGATATAGTGCCGGCATTAAATCTTTTAGTGGATCGCTCGTTATGTTAGGTTAGAATAGCATCGCGTTCGTTTCTTGCTTGCCTGTACTTACTTACTTTACCAACAGAGAGGTTCGGAGAGCGCGTTTCGTTTCACTATTGAGAGGATTCTACTAATACACAAACGCACACAACTGCACAAGCCATAATGTTGGCGACATATACGGAGTCGGCATTCACATACCCTACAATGCACACATACAACATATACATTTGGGATGGTCACATTCAATTGCTCACGTTTCATGCACGTTTCCCGTCGTTAATTTTTACTACTCCTAGCAATTACTGGGATGTGTTCAGTGCATTGTACGTTACATGGCCGATCAGATAGTCGCTCGACTTATGTGTTATGTTGATTCGAACAATGCCCTATGCCAGGACCGCCAGGACATTATCGGCTCCAAATTATACACTAATAATAGGACGCTACAGCTATATGGTGACAGTAGAACCTGTCCACAAGTATATTTTTGAAGAAAACCACACGTTGGCACTAAAATACTACAGGAAATTGAAGTGAAACATATAGGATCATCTTAAACGCAATGGTAATACATAAAATGCAGAACAAGCAATTCGTTAGTTAAAAAGATTTAAATGAAATCGAATTGGAATATTTAATAGTGTGGAAATCGTAAAATTTTAATGTTGGCCAGCATTAACGAAACTATGAACTGTATGTATACAAACAAACAAATAACACACAAACATCGTGAATGACGGGTATGGGTAGTGAATAGATAAATGTAAATGTTTTTGGGTGGTTATCCTTTAGGATCTCTACCCGGAATAGAGCTTTCGAAAATTTCTAGTAGACATTTGAACAACTGTTTTTATTCAAGTTGGAGTCTCCCTTGGCCGAATGACTAAATACAAATCGACGGAAGCCAGCGAAGAAAATGCTTTGAAACAATAACGGAACCCAACTGGAGATTTTACTATTTTCTGATTTAAAAATTTTAAATTTTATTGACACTACCTTTTTGCATAGAAACAGGTAAAGGTGAATTGTAAAGAAGGGAACACTCACGGGTAGAACTACGGCTGTTACAAATTGCTTGCGTTCAATACTTAAAATTCTATTGGGACCATAAAATGTAAGTTTTCAGACTGAGCTTGACAGATGAGTGGGACCGAGCAGGGCAAAAGCCATAAAATAAACTTATTTGAGTCCCGAGTAGGGAAGTTCCCCTATCGTCATCTTTGTGTTATTCACGAAATTAACAAGACAACACTACAGGAATATATAAATGTAATTTATACCTAACTATATAGTTTTCAATGCAATACTTGTCATTTAAGCAAATGATTCACTTCTCACATTACGAAGGAAAATTTATAGTCCTTAACTGGCTGTAATATACGTAATACTGTAAGGCTCCATACTGAGATGAATTTTAGTTCCGCTCGCATTCGGCATTTAGACTCACATTACCTCATCTCCGAGCATGATAATAAAAATTTTAAGTTGTTAATTTTATTCATTTTGACCATCGGTGAGACTCAACATTCGTCTTCCAGAATGATTAATTTTATTGACTGAATCAGAAATTTGAATACTTCTCTAAGTGAATAATAATACCAATGCCGGTCCTGTATGCCACGATCATGTATGGTACATTTTCAAGGAACATTAAAATTTTAAACCGGTCGTTTTTATTGTTCCGTTTATGCATTTCAATATGGAATTGTGAATCGGTTTATGTTTTGTTACACAATTACAAATGTTTTACTTTTACAATTTTCAATGCTCAATGTGCAACTATAATAGCCTACTACGACTAAACTAAATGTAAGGTACTTATATACCTATATTTAAAAGAACGATTAACATCGATTATTCTTGGTTGCAAGTTACAATCAAAGCAAAAGCACGGTCAACCAGCCTATTTAAATCTGTTTGGTATATCAAATAGTATAAAAAAGTTCTATCTATGTAATTCTAGAACTTATGTTGTTGTAGCATTAGTGGGAGTCGAGGCGAATCTTTTATAATAGGAATATATCAGAATTAGACACATCGTGTTTATGTTTAAGCATAGAATACTCACAACCGTAGGTCGGTAGACTTGATTGTAATGATTAACGCAAAATGAATGTACAATTTCTAGGTGTAAAATCTAAAATGTATGCTGGTTGGCGATACAAACATATAATATGTATTTTTGAAATCTTCTACTTGTTCTCCTATGTAATTAGATTTTTATAATATACCTAACACGTGAGTAAAGTGCGACACTTAAAATATATTACGCTGGGCTGTATTACCTTTAGGGTGCAAAATGATTGCACTGCGAAATGTCTAAAATATATAATAAAATTTATAAAATTATCATCTTCACGCTTCAATCCATTTGGATATGATTTTAATGAATTATAATAATTTATATTTTATTATGTTGAGATAAATATATCCATAAAATTACATTTGCATTTCTGCAAGTGAAGCGATCGAATAGATTTACCAAACCACACCGTCTCTGTTTATGCTTTATCGATTTATATATAATTTATCTTACAAGTTAAATGCAAAAAATCAAACTTCAGTTTCGATGATTAATAATTTAATAAAGAATATGCAATTGCAGAATAACAAATCATATAGAAGTTCTGGATAGTGTAATTTGTGAATTACTACCCCTTCATAGTAATAAATAGTTCAAATTGATTTTTTTAATTTCTCACGGAAATATTGCATCGAAGGATTTCTATGCATTAACAAAGCATGTAATACTTTTTTTTACTTTTTCCTTTCCTTAATTTATTGGAAAAAGTGGTTTGCGGATCAAACAATTTCCCGCCTATAAATAATGCTTTTTATCATCTTAGAAAGATACGATTTTCTATACATCGTAAATAAATATTAAGTATTATTATCTTTAATTAGAAAATTTTTCTAATGTTGCATTATACCATAAAGGCAATTTTGACTAATCAATCATTTTGTCATTGAAATAAGTTAAACATGGGAACACGGAAAAGTATAAATATATTTCAAATAATAATAAAAATAAATATAACGCCAACGCAATCATTAATGTATATTGTGTATAGGAAAAATAAAATTAAACTATAAGTTAAGGCGAGAGACTAGAAGCAATTTTATAAAATTTATGCCGACATCTTTACGATATGCAAATTAATATAAATGAACATTAACATATTAAATAGGCAATTTAGTAATAGTTGTATCTATTCCAACGACTTTATAATTAACTTCGAAGTCTCGCTGATTTCTTTTTCATTTAATTTTGTTTTGAATTTTATTTACGTTTCATGCTTCAAGTACAACAAGTCATTTCTATTTAGTCCTTCCACTGTTAATTAAAATATCCATTATCCATCTTGCGTGCTTTTTTTCTTCTTATTTTGTTTTCCCCTTTCTATACGCATTATGTTTCTTATACCGTGCGTTTATTTTACCGTTGAACATATGAGTCAAACTCATGACAATGCTGGGGATTTGTATTGCTGAAGACACACCGACGGTAGGAGAGGGAGTGGGCATGTGAAACGGACGACGACACACCACGATGACAAATCAGTGCATCAGTGTGAGAGCTATTTCGATGATAATTGCAAACCCGGTATTCTATCGAGATTCGAGTTGTGCGAGTTATTTGAAAGACCTAACCCTTGAGAAAGAAGTTAACGATTGATGAACATCTTGTGAAAATTGACAACTGACAGTAACGACTTGATCATAGTTGATGGATGGTATAATAAATGCTCTGTATATTTAAAATCTAAAAACTCATTGTAGATTGTTATATGCTTTATTATTCAAATTACAGGAGTTCGTGGTGTTTATTTAATATTCATATTTATGAAATAATAAACAAAGTTTAACTTCAATTCAAAATTATAGCCGGGTTTACTCCGTATTTTTTTAAAACAAACAAATCTCTACTTTCATGCTGATGGCAAAACAATAAATGGTTGCTCGTTGTTCGTATGTAATTGCATCAAACACGAAAGTGAATTCAAAGACCATATATAAAACATTATTATAAATTCAGATTTTTCTTTACTCTTTACTATGCATATACGATCTTGTATGCCGTTTGTCCTACCAACATGTAATAATAATATGATAGTAGAAAATTGTTCTAAAATACCAGTTGCTTACATTCTTCGTTCTTCGAAATTGTATTCGTGCAAACAGACATACCAGACAAAGCATACAGAGAGAATGTATGATAGGTAGGTACACATTGCTTGCATGAAAAACTTTGAACAATGAACGTAAGGAAAATTCTAAAATAAAATGAGCAAGGGAGTGTATTTAATAGAGATAACAGAACATAGGGTGAATAGGGAAAACATTTTTGTAGGAATGCGAATGTGAATTAAATTCATCTATTGCAGCTAAATTTACATTTTACAAGCAAAAATAGTAATTTTGCAACAAGTTGTGTTGAAATGGTTTGCCAATTTAAATCACAAAATCACTAATGTTGCTTGAATACAGAGTCAAACGACAAACGGTCGAACGCGAGGTTACACGTCAACGAGCACATCGTATGCAACCCAAACAACAATTGTTTATTACTTCATTGAACTTACAACGAGAAAGAAAGAGACAGACAGAGAAAGAAGGAGATGGACATATCATACTATACGATATATAATCTAGGGCACAAATTCTGTTGAATTAAATGTACAGAACATTGTGGGTGTGCAAATAAGTAAATCTATAATGGTTTTGTTAAAATATGGAATTCTTTAACTAGCTTCTCCATATGTGATATTCAATGTTTCATGTAGAAATTTTTTTTTGTGCATTTTGTGAAAATACTGTACTTACTTATCTTGCATTAAACATACAAACAGATCTGATTAGTAAAATCGGCATTATCGTTAGAAACCTGCCATGTACATTTACATTGTATGAATTGTTAGCTATACGGTTACACGTAAGTACCTACCTACAAAACTGCAATTTTAAACGTAAGTACAGACTTATGTAGCAATAGCCCCGATTCGTTGATTTCGTTTTGGTTTTAATTTAATTTCGATGCCCTATAAGGATATTCTGATTGGATTGATTTTGTCGGTCTAATTGGATTACACGTGTAATCGTATTTAAATCGTGTTATTTGCTGTGCACCGTATAAAATATAAATGTGGGTACAATGTTTTTGCTTTACATTTGTAAAGCTTTGCCCATCAAGTATTTAAAAGGATTTAATTGTATGCTGGTTCTTCCTAACCTAAGTTCTCTCCTTTATGCAGCGTTGTATTTTGTATAACTCTCTCTACGGTTTTATTCTCTAATACTTTGATTGTTAATTAAAAAAAACACTCCAACACAAGATTAAACAGCAAATGGAGGTTTGTATTTAAATATATTGTGGAGATGTGTTCATTTCATACAAACTGCATGGAATAGTATTACAGAAAAGTCACTGCACTGTGGTACTGTGCATCAGGATTATCTACTTACACATCCTTAATGCTGAATGCATGAATATACTTGAAAACAAGATGTAAACCGACTTACAAACAGCTCTTTATTGTGGTTCACTGATGTTTTAATTTTAGAGTTTGTTAAATACTTACTTCATTTAGTATTCTTTTGACTTTCGCTGCAATTTTCTTTTTACTGAAAATATCCCAGGAAAACATACTAAATTAATTAATGCAATAGGAGGAAATAACCAGAGCAATATTCTAATTGCTTCATTTTCAACTAAATAACCAATATTACAAGTTTATGTGGAATATAGGTACTTCGAAATATTTCGAACTTTTCAAAAGTAGGTATAGTGGTAATAGTAATCTACCCATCATCAGTTAACAAACGAAATATTAACAGAACCAAACTCGTTAA
Organism: Liometoxenus newtonarum; assembly: GCA_030264535.1. Lineage (NCBI taxonomy): Eukaryota > Metazoa > Arthropoda > Insecta > Coleoptera > Staphylinidae > Liometoxenus > Liometoxenus newtonarum. The sequence goes on along the minus strand of JARJEB010015739.1, from coordinate 5,718 downwards.
TCTTAATTCATCAAAATGCCGAAGTTCTTCTATTTTTAAAGAGAGCAACAAATCAACTAATATGCGGCTAACTCCACATCAACATCGTGTCTAATACACAAATTAAAAACGAAATGCCAGCAACTGAATAAATACAACGTGCGTATTCAAACATTAGTAAATCCCTCAAAAACAACTAATGGTGCGAGCAATTTTTGACGGAAATTTATCTATCCATCTTTTCAATCTTCAACTTCATAAATGTATATCTATAGAGAACAACTGACAAAGAGCGCCCAAAACAACTGGATGAGTATGAGTGTTGAAAACTGTCAACGTCAGTCAAATCACTCACCGGCAATGGAAGCTATTTTGGAATCGATTAATTATCCGTTGAACCAAGAAAAATAAAAATATTGAAATGAAAAGATGTTTTGCGATAAAACTCTAATTGTCTGTAAATAGGTATACGGATCGATCGAAAATGCTTTCTAAAATATACGCTGGTGATGCAAAATATTCTAAATAAATCATAATATTTACAGCGTTAAATTATACGCATGTAAAACCGAGGGCAACCACCGTTTGTTGAATTATAGAATTTCGTGAGGAGTATGCTCCGTGCGGTGAATAAGTACTTGGGTTTTATGTTTTCGGTCGTAAAAGTGCTTTCTTAATTTTAATTAGCGACTGTACGAAGAGCCCTTTTTAAGCGCTAATTGGGACTCAAGTTCAATGCATCATTTTACCCCAGCACCAGCACAAGCTATGACCTATACAAAACCATCCAAGAGTTAGTCGATTATTCGGTTTCATCGTAATGAGATGCCCTCAAAACACACTACGCAACCCAACCGAAAATATTATTTATATTTTAAATGCTATGCTGACTGTCAGTTTGTCTGAACTGATATGAGAGAGGGTTTATTTAGGTTATTAACGCCCCTAATTTTTGGGTAATAAAAATGTGGTATAATACGGAATTCGAGGTCGGGCATATTATTTATCATCTCTACTTCTCTACGTGCACGTTCAAAGTTGTTGTGACATACCACGAACATCATCCAGAAACAACGAAACAGTTAGTCCATGAGAACTTTGAAAACGAAAATATATAACGAGTATAACTTTTTACTTTTTAGGCGTGCCAAGCAATAAAACAGAAAATTGATGATATCTATATATACGCGTTCATATTTTTTAAGTGTTACGTGACTTCGATTTATTTGCTCTGATGTGTGTGCAATTTTGTCGCACGGCATTTGGCGTTCGAAGTGTTCAATTTGTCTAAAAAGTAGGTATACCTATAGCGTAGACCGTACAGAAGTACAGAAGTAAAAATGAAAAGATTTCTTACAAATAACATTACATATTTCCCAAGTTGGAGTTGAAACTTTCAAATTTGGATATGCACTTTCTATGTTTCCAAATGTAAATGTGTATAGTTTGAAAGGTTCCCCAACCACCAATATAATTACAAAATTTCCAACAAACGTAAAACTAAAAGTTGGTGTGATTAACATAAAGAGATGCGAAACGGTTTTAAACTGCGGATGCAGATTCGTTCGCTTATAGTCGGTCCAATAAGAACTCAACGTTCTAGTTCTTCGAGTACGACTCTCCGAACCAGAGTGGCCGTTAAACATTCGCCTGTTTCCGAAAACTCATTCAGGAATAAAATAACTAGCTAATTGTGCCACCTAAAAGTGGAAGACGAAGGAATTGCTAATTATAATAAATATTATTAAGTGCACTTATCTGTTGCGAATTCACTTGTAAGTTTCCTTGTCTTCGAACATCGAGTAGAAAATATAATAGAGACCTATTTTGCTCGTCATGAACATAGATATTATACATTATCCGATTTAATTAGAAAAATTTCCCGCATTACCATTCAAATAAATGGAGAGAAAAGGAGATTTAATAACTAACAAACTTTTTATTAAGTATAGTTCGTCTGAATGGTTTGGAGCTGCTGACTCGCCTTTCCAATGCAGATACTATTTTTTCCACGTAGTACTCCATGACAAGCTTTCAAACAAACAGAAAATCTAAGTGCAATTATAAACAAACAAACATGTACGTACCTACCTTTGATTTCCACTTTTCAGTGTTTTTTTTTCAGTCCTTCAGTCGCTTCTGAACGTCAAACATGTACTTTTATATATTCACGTAAGCGCATGCATACATGTTCAGTGTTACGTCGTCTAACGACCTATACTCTATAGAAAATGATACCTGGCAATTTTCATATCAAAGAGACTTCGTAACTTTCTGATCAAAGCATCAAGATGTATTATAATGATTACACTTTTCATATTTATTTGCATAATGTATTACTATAGAGTTAATAGACAGACGCATATACATATGTACAAAGTTGCTGTTAGCGCTAGCGATGCTCAAAAGGAAGATGTTAGTGATTCAGTCAACATATACATTTACTATTCACATACATAGATAAAAAAAAACTAACTAAACGCTTGGCATCGCGAAGAGCTTTTTGTGCTCGACGATGCTTGTTCTCATAATACACGCAGGCAACTTCCGTACAGACCATCAACATGTTGTTGTTTGTTCCCTAATGAATTTAAGCTCTTCCATTCGAAGAACAGTGGCGAGTTGAGAAGAGTTGAGCATAAAACGTTAATGGTCGTTTATTACTTTTGGTTTAAACTTGTTAATAAGCGTTGTTTTCGTTAGTAATACACTAATAGCTTCTAATGGACTCGAATCGTTTGCGGTGTAGTTTTGTGCGCACACGGTCTTGTTCATATCATTTACTTTAATAAAATAATTTTCAAATGTATATTCAAAAAGAAAAAGTTTTTTGTTTGGTTGCAAAAATGTTAAACCTCTTTGTGCTTTCCCATGTCAGACTTTTATTTTATTCCAGCGATGAGTCAATTGAATGAGGTCAAAATGCACGTGCGCCTTCAAGAATTTTTGTGCGGACACGTGTATATTAAGTATCGTAAAGCTTTCGAGAGAGTCATGTGTAAAATATGCATCGTATGACAGGATACGTACTAATATCGCGCTGTAGCATAACCAATATAAGAAACCTGTTCAGGTGACTTACACATTCATGTATCGGGTTCCCCAAAATCTAATATCCTCATGTTACTGGCACATTCGAATTGTTAAGAAGAACGAACCACAGGCGGCGACTTGTGGGTTGCAAGGGTGCAAGTGTAACCCACTGCAAAATCTGTGTCGCAGGAACGTACCAGATATTCTCAAAAGTCGGCGCCTATGAAACGAACACGAAAAGAGGAATGAGTTTTCGGATAATAGTAAAATGCATGGAAAGACCTAATTTCATATCGCGTCTGGTATGCAGATCTAGACATCATATATTATATCTTGGATGCATTCGCGTTCTTGCTTTCAAAATTTGATATCTGTAAAATCCAACGAGTCACATACCGTCGTCATAGAAGAAAAGTGCTATAAGTATTGAAAATAGATTATTATGAAAGTGTCACTCTCACCATATTCTTGACGAAATATTTTATACGTCTATATATAGTATATTTCTATACTAGAAAATCTTATTTCCACTTCGTTTCTTATTTCACAAGGAGACTTCCAATAAGATCTGCTACAACGAACGCTTCCAACTATAGTACAATTCGAATTCTCCCAATTCGTGCAATTTTTCATGCGCGAGAATTTACTGATTTACTCTGAAAATTATGTGCTCAATTCCGTGTATAAACTTTTCTAACAAAGAAAACTTTTAAATATGTTTGTGAAAATCTTAATACATATTTTTATAATCTTTGTCAATAGAATAAATGATAGTATATCATCAATTTGATTCTACTCCACTGAAAGCACTTATTTTTTTGATTTTGAAAAGTATGGAATAAAAAATGCATTCCATATTTAACGTTTTTGCACTTTTTCTGGGGAAAGCTTTTCTGAAAAAAAGGAAAATACACATCCGAATATTTTATACATCCATTTATTCCTCTTTTATATCCTGAAATATTTCCGATATTTCTGACAGAAGAAATAGAAAAATAAACGAGACTAGATAGGAATCTGTCTCATAATTTGTCATTAATTCACTTCTTTTGTTTGTTTTTACAGATATTAAAAACAAGAAGGGACCCTCTTTTAGATGACATTCAGACATAAATCTTGCGGCACAATAAATATCTGTAAGTGGACGACAAACACAATACAACAGCCACTCTCGCATACAGCCAAGCATAACATGAGCATCGCATCAGAAGCGCACCGTAGACAAAAAGGAAGAAGAATACGCGTGGAGTGATAAAGAAGACGACACCGAAACCGACATCAGTTGGAGCTGGAGAGGACTTATCGGGGACATTGGGGTTGTTGAGGATGCTCATACCGAAACGAGACTGGATTGTGCATTGTGCCGTTTTCTACGAATACATCGTGCATGTAGCAAGCAAGTTGTTGGTCGCTAGAGATTGTTCCATCTTCCATCGGTTCTTTCCTTTACTTTACATTTGCTTGTACGGACCGGGACCAACAAAACCGGGAGAAGCTCATCGCAACGGGAGAAAAAGCGTGCAATTTATCAAAGTCCTTGGGGGTATCTATAGGTACCCAAAAACTGATTAAAAAATATCTTATTTAAATACAAGCGCGTATCCTTGGTACTAGTTCTACTTCTTCCTCTGTTGATGATTAATCGCGACGGGGATATAGTTCGCCATACATTCATGCTCGAGGCACGTTCGAGTAGACCGTACACCAAAGAGATTTATGCCTAATATTCTTAAAACCACGCATCAAAAATTGGACGTTGAGAAAGAGCAATGTTTTGAAGAGGAAAAAAATTCTAGCACTCGAAGATTCGACCATTTTCTATAGCTATATAGTTTTTTTTTCCATGTAAATACGTAAAATTCGTTCATCTCAACATTTCTCGCCTCTCTTCATTTTTTTCCATATAATTTCGGATTGATCGAATATTCGATCATCGTAATAGTTTTTTACGATCGATGGCGTGCGGTCCGTATCGCCTTTCGGATTTACACACGAATAGTTCAACCCGCTAGCTAGCCTGGCTCAACTCATTCAGCCAGTCAGTCAGGCATTTCGACAATGTTGAACACATTGGAATCGTTTTACTTGGGTGATGAGAACCGAACGAAAAGGCAAGGTCCGATTAGGCTAGGCGTTTTGGGCGACACCGTCTATGCCTATTTAATGATGATAATCAAATACAATAGAACCTTTCACTCAATATACACATATTCCGATGCGAACCGATATAAATCAATCGTTAGTACAAATGCGATTGATTTGAACGAATGGGGTGCGAATGCAGATGCGTAAAGGTTTCGTGGTCGCACGAGCGTGAATTATAGTATAGTAATAGAATAGTGAAACACGTTTTACTTCATCGTGTGCAAGTACTTACAAAACGAACGAACGCTTGCACGAACGTACGCACTTACTTATGTGGCCGATAAATAGGGTGTTTGTATCAAACACGCAAATGAAACTACACCATGTATCTTCATCTATGTTACGAATGTTGTATGAACTAGAGCAGTGGTTCCCAAACCGTGCACCGCGGAGCCTTCCGGAGCTGCGACTTCCTCACAGGGCGCCGCGAATATTGCCCAATATTTTTTTATCCAACTCTTAGCAGCTTACCAAAAATTACTATTTCACTTGGCGAAGTGTAGATACTGTAGATACTTAATAGAATTAATTATACATAGGGCGCATTCAGAAAATTTATAT
>JARJEB010015737.1:0-18486 GCA_030264535.1 Liometoxenus newtonarum | reverse complement strand
AATACCTATAATTGACTCGTGTTAAGCTCATAATTCGCGAGTGGTGATAATGTCTGTCATATGTGCCTGCATACACACATAGTAATCGCTGTTTTATGTGGTCGTCGCGGATAAACATTATTACATGCTGAGCATACTCATCCAGGCTATTCTTATAGAAGTCGAAAGGAAAACAATTACCCATTGGGCCAAGGACGAATTCAGGAGGAGGTGGGAGTAAACGGGGTAATTAACCCTTAGGATTTTCAAAAATTATAAATAACTAAAAATTCATGGCGTGAACTGACGCTGAAGGTCGAGTCAGGCGCATGCAGTCAGTAATAAAGCTGTTAAATTTTATACTTTCAAGTATTATTTTGTGCGTGTTTGAAAGAGGTTGAAAGTGATTCAATGCGAGCGGAAGACCGACGGATCGGAAGGACAATAAAAGTAGAAACGACGAATGACCACTGTCTCTCCGCAACAGCACCCAAGTATATTAATGACTTGAACTGAGCTCCGATCCGTCTTACATATCGCTAGTTTTATACTTTCAAGTATTATTTTGTGCGTGTTTGAAGGAGGTTGAAAGTATATTGAAGCTTTCGTTGATAAGTATATATGAAACTTATCTTGTAACACTCAGTAAATTTTATTCCGTTCGTGTGCCGTTGTTAAGGATCATAAAGTTGTGTACCGTACGAGTGAGCTCTTTATTTCGACACATATTGGTCTCCACGGTCAGTTGTTAAGTGCATACTGGATTACTACGTTTTCCCATTTCCTTCTTTTCCTATCTTTTACTTAAACATTTTATTATGGCCCGCTTCATGAAAGAAAATGATATTGGGAGCAAATAAGTATAAGGCCAAAAAATGAGGTAACGACCCAAGCAGCAATAAGAAAATAAATGATTAAAAACGATAAGAAAACGAAAATGAAAAAAAATGATTGAATTTTGAAAGTCAATGTCAGTTTTATCAAAGTTGAGGATCTTCCTTAGTAGATAAATTTTGTAAAGTATAAGGACCAACGTTTAAGTAAATGAAGATGTAAAATGTTATCCGCCTTGGCTTTGCACTTGCTATGAAATGTTCAGTTCACCCACATGAACTAAGTATGGGAGCTCCTGGATTGAATGAACAGTTGTTAGTCTATCTATTTACATTTTTTCCAGTTAACCAGAAACGATAAGAAATGTTCCTTTTTAAAGAACATGCATACAAACAAAACGGATGGTCCTTACATGAACTTGAAGTATTCAATGTGTCATTTTTTCATATGAATGTTGTTTGCGCAACATATGGTAGCTTAGTTCAAGATATCTAACAAGTTCACAAAGGATACGAACATAATGCAGATGAATACCGAGCGAGGCTTGGCGTGGTGTAAGGTCGGAAAAACGATGAAATAAAGAAACGAACAAATAACGACAAAAGAACAAAAGTACGGGCGGAGGATGTTCGTAACGTGATCGCGTGAGACTTAAGAAATCATGCTGCATACATTGCATACATACCATACAGATCCATACAGATATTTTAAAACTTTTTCTTATGTACTTATAAGATATACATGTATGAGATATATAGTTTGGCTATAAATAGTTTCGCACATATGCTTTCAAGAGCTTCTCGAGTCAATGCATTCTAAATGTAGCGTTCAAAAAGGCAAGAAGTCTTTAGTGTCCACGTTTTGTACGACTTTGAGGACGACCGTTACTGTCACCAACTTATACTATTATAAAGAAGGAACCATTATGTCATGAAAGTGTACTTTCCGTAAAATAATGGATAAAAGAAAAGAAAATGTGGAGCATTCGTCGATTTTCACGTTTGTTCAAAGACAATCGAGTTGAACTATTTCACAAATATCACTTAGTTCATAAATAGCTGGTTGGTGCAAGCTAATTCGAAATCCATGCATAAAATTACAGAAGATGGAAGATTATCGAAGATCTCCAAAGATGAGACGTGGCGAGAAACTGCAACTCGACAGGACACGGCGTCCCGTGATCAAAGAAGACGACGACTTCGACATATGAACATAAAAAAGTTTTCATAATTTTGGAAGATTAACTTTGAAACTTTGAACACACTGTAAGTACACTTTTGTTCAATTATCACGAACAACAGAAACTGTTGAAGCAATTCCAAGCATATGTGGATGGTAAGCCTATAGAAACTTAACACGAATGCGGCGAGGACGTGGATTGCGTTCCTACGTTATTTCTTCCAACAAAGTTTCAGTTTCGGTTACAGACTTTCTTGGTAAACTCTGTCTCTGCTGCGCCTGCCGTTATAGGAACTCCAAGGATTTAGCTTTTGTGCTTTTCGTTCGTTTTGATAGTATGGGGAAACACATATGTGCATTATTAAATTGCCACATAGTTATTATGGTATAGGCTTTCCCTTCACGACCGATATTGATATCAATTTTCGTCGTTAAAAACACAATATCGCCAGCTGGAAGTGTTTACTTTGTAAAGCAACCAATTAACAATCTATTAATTGTTTTCCCGAAACATCCACTATACTTTTCAAACAATTATAAATTTTACGAGGAAATATCGTTTTATTATTTTTGGCCACCCACAATGTTATGAATATTTAAAGCAATAGAATTTGAACTAATCGAATTGTATTCCCGTTCTATGTTCTATGCTTTCACTGGCAATTGTTATTTGGGTTGCATACGTTTTGAGATCGTTCGACGTGTAACTTCGCGTGCGACCTGCGTTTGACGTTGGCCCGTTTGACGTTTGACTCAGAGTTCGGTTGACAATTGTTATTTGGGTTACATACGTTTTGAGATCATTCGAAGTGAAACCTCGCGTGTGACCTGCGTTTGACGTTGGCCCGTTTGACGTTTGACTCTGCGTTCGGCTGACAATTGTTGTTTGGGTTGCATACGTTTTGAGATTGTTCGACGTGTAACCTCGCGTGTGGCGTTTGACTCTGCGCTCGGATTGCTCTCAAGCAACAGTTGTGCTATCCGATGTGTGCAAAAAATATGCTATCCGATGTATGCAAAAAATAATGTTCGCAACTTATTGCGATAGAAGGGTCTTTTATACCCTTTTTGATGCAGTTAATTAGTAATTATATAATTGAGAAATTGAATTCCCTTTATGAATACTATAAATTAATAAGTAACATTTCCGTACCTATAATCGCACTTCCAAATAATTAAATAAAATATATTTCACTCACAATTAGTAATTTTAAGCCGATCGAATAAATAATGCACCGGTGAAAGGATCACAAGTTCGCTAACGGAGAAGAAGTTTTCCGCACAATTCACACTCCCTCATCAATCAACCAGGATTTCATAATGTATTATTAAAAGTTGTGTAGGTAATAATACCGGGTCATCAAAAATTATCTTAGTCAAAGCAGGCCATGGATTATATAATGAATGCCTATACTGGAATTATGCAATTATCATTAATTTATTTATTGTCAAAATTTGTCAAACCGTTGTAGTTAAGCGTTCTTTCTATTGCAATACTAAGCAGTTTTTTTTAATCATAGTTTTCACCACAGAACACAAAATTTACATGATTGAAGCCTATTTTCGAACTGGTGTGCTAGTTAATGGAATTTGGGAATACAGACAGTGTTTATGTTTGGACAATTTTCGAGAGCACTTTCCAGCCGTAGCACTCTTAACACAGGACTATTTATGCGTGTCTTCGAAATAGTGTTGGTGTGTTTCGCGAAACTGGCTCTGTGATTCATAGAAAAGGTGCTGGTAGGCCAACCGTTCGTGTTCGTACAAAAGAAGTTGTTAATGACTTCGTGAACGTATGGAAGCAGAGCCTACAAAATCTTTGGAACATCTGTCTCAAGAAATTGAACTTTCTCATGTCTTTTTTATTAATAAAAACAAAATTAGTGTTTCAATTTAAGTTCCAGAGTGGCAACTAACTTGACAAACAAACAATAATTTGAAAACAACGAGACAAACCGGGACATACATTTTCCATTCCATGGCCAGATTTGACTTATTATTTTTGATGACCCGGTATAATATGGCAATGGTAATTGAAATTTGCTATTAGTTATTAGTTTGTGTGTAGGGTTGTCTTGTGTGTTATATTGAAGTTGTTGTTCTAAACAAGGTGGAAAGGTAAATATAGATATACAAGGTATAATAGTAATTAAAGTTACAGAATTATTAATGTAACTTGGCTGACGCACAAAACACAAAACGGACATCAAATGAAATTAATTGCAAATTTCAAGTAAATACCTCACAACCGCGCATTAGCTTGTAGCAACACCTATACTAGATGTTCTCAAAACTAAAACAGATAACTAATTCATTGGAGCTGCGGTGGTCGAGTGAGTATAGAGTGATCAGGCACAAAGCTTGATCGTCGCGTGACTACGGGTTCGAATCCCATCCGGGCGAGAGTTTCTTTTCACGGATTTCTCTCGTCTGGGAGTCATTGATGTAAGATCAGGAGATGCATCTTGGTGCCCAACTAAGTGGGTTGTACTCCTCAAGAAGAATCTGACCAATTAATTTTAGAATTCGTGAAAGCTGTTGGTCTTCAGTTTGTATTAATCATTGATATTTGCGAAAAAGTTGATGTATTTGTCTCGTCTTATGAGAAACATCCTGTATGCCTATAAGAAGACAATATGACACGTAACCGGAAGGGTTGAACAGCGCGAATGGATGAAACAGTGGGTTACAAAATGGGACAGAGAGTTAAGTCGTTGGTCGATGTTGGCGACATCACACACAAACGCTGTTTACACAATTATGCATGTCCGCATTCTGTAGATGTACAAAATTCAATATTTGATTTTGTACTTATGCTTGTGCACATCAGTTGAACCTTCAACTTCCGCACATATAGGTAGATATTGTATAATCGCGTTATCATGCATATGTGATCAAAGCCAAAGCTAACCAAAAGCATCAAAAGGAGTTTGATGCGGCAAAGCATCCGGGGAGATCGATTTTAATGAAATAAATTTGTAATAAATATACTTTTTATGTAAGTATTGGAAGTTTACATCCCTCTGTTGATATAGAAATTCGTAGCTCCTTTGTGTTCTCATAAGCATAATTTTAAAATTAATTATGAATTTTATTGAAAACACGATTTACCTAAGCAGGTTATCACTATCAGTTTCAAGAAAACTTGACTTCAATAGATAGATACAGGGCGAATGTAACAGCCCAGGCAAAACATGCATAGTTCTTCACGTTGATTCAAGTGGCGTCACATGAATGGATGGAAATACTCTACTATCTAATGAATAGGTAGATACTAAATAAAAATATTCCTCAAACGATATCATAAATTGCTCTCGGACAGAATGCGACATTGATGATGATCAGATCACCAATCATGATTGTACGGGTTTCTATAAACTTGCAAGTGTTTATCTGTGATGCGTCCATCAATCAGGAAGCACGATTTCATGTGGTGAAGCATCGCTGTCAGGAGCGGACCGCTGGCTTTAGGGGCCCTGGGTTAACACTATTTGTGGGCCTACCCAATTGACCAAAGTCTGGATACTTGGATGATGAAATGTGGCAATCAAGTGTCTCGCACTCTGTAGGAGCTGAAGATCGGCGTTAAACTCAATTTTGAACTTTTTGCGGTATACCTACATCAAAGTCAAAATTGCTGCTGACGGTGACGGTGAATAGTCAAATAGAACAATTAAATGAAAAAGTGAAGAGTTTCAGGAACGCAACAGCGGATGGGTCTTATTTGCTGTATTGCGTTTTGAAATTGACATTAATAAGTAATCGGGCGGAAATGTACGACTGTATAAGTTCACGGTGGCCGCAAGTGAAGTTGCACGGGGTCCTGGGCTGCAGCCCATAAAGACCATGCCTAAATCCGCCTCTGATCGCTGTCGCTATGCTAGTTGCATTGAATAAAATAATATGCATTCCTCTTGTAAGTCCTTTTTGCACAAATGAACAAACCGCAAAATAAAACCTATACGTGTGACTGCAGTCAGAACATTCTCAGATAGAAGCTCAAAACGCAAACGCTGAACGACAACGAGGACATTGATGATGCTACCGAACCGAACCAGACGAAGCAGTTTAATATGTCACATCCACAGTGACACATACATTTCGTCTTCGTGTTCATCTTGTAACATGTCTGCACTCTCCACATCTGATGTATCTAAAGTCAAAACTTATAGTTCTCAAGATTCCAACTATTCACAGCAAGAATGATAGTTACAGGTTTTTCCGCTTTATAAATTGCACTGAGAACGAGAATGTCAAATCGGGAAAAAGTAATATCCATCAAAGTCACAGTAACGGAAACAGAACCAGAAGCAGAACAAATATAAAATTCCATATCGGAAAATGTTTATCATTCATGGCCCATGGGCCATGGTATGGGCGAACGGAAAATTGGGCGAATGAAAAATTATTTGTGATGCCGATTGTAGGTATATATAAATTTCAAAATTGACGTGTAAGCTAAGAGATCTTGCCAACATTCAGTGACCATCGACAATTCAATGGAAAACTTTTAACCTTTCAACTATACAGAACAAGAGGAGAGCGCTAAAGAGATTAAACCGCATCGAGAGCATCGTATCGAATGAATTGAAATTTACTTCAGGAAGTTCTTTTCTTTTCTTGCCGCATCAGCATTCCCGAGATTCTACAATCCTGCATGTATACTGCAACAATAATAACTTATTCAATTTCCACAGTTGCTACTATATTGAGACGATGGGCTCCATTCTGATGCGGTTTCCAACGTATTCATTCAACTCACACAACCGACAATGAAGAACAAACCTAGAACGAACCAAAATCAAATTATTTTGAACCAAACCTGACTGGACAATATTCATCCAGTTCCATATAATATTTGATATGTCAATGTACATCTGGAGAAATTGATGTATGTACCCATATAAAATAGTGAAAATGAAGTCAACACTAATTCTGCATTCGGTCGAATAATTGCTAACGCTGGAATGAGATGGAACGAGAAGTCAAACACTTGGAAATTGGCTGACATCATTCCTAATTCACTTTATTTTAGAACCTTATATTGGGACGAGGCGATTACTGTGGTTTGCCTTTCGACGACGATGACGACGAAATTTCCCCGTTTACTATGCACGCAAACTGAGTCAATAAACGGTATACGTAAACGATCCAAAGAAGAGGCATTTGCGAGCATCACATCTCCCAGTATATAGGTCAGAATGTTGATGAGCATCAGATCAGCACTTTGCAGTGTTGACTGTTGACCCATTGTGCGGTTGACCACATGAATAGTTGACTCGCTTCTAATTAAAGCCGACTAATTCCTAACTATGTGAATATTTCAATCACAAAAGTGAACCCCAATCCGGTCAAGATCATGAATACTGTCGAGTTAAAAATTAATCAATTATTATAAACGAAATTTTAACGCTAATTACAAGTATACTTATATTGAAATAAGTATATTGAAGCAAACCATTAAAAAGGAGTAACACAATGAAAAAATTTATTTGTTACTAGCGCAATGCAGCAGCATACTTAATGGATGGGTGATCAATTAAACAAAAATAAGAGAGATATTTAAAATTAAAACGATTTAACATGCATTATGATGTCACCTACACGTCGTGTAAACGTAAATCGCACACGATTATTGAATAATTATCAATAAACCCGATTGATTGACAATTTAATTATGAATAAAATAAAACGTAATCCAGCCTAACATAATTTAAATATACACTGACAAATTAATAAAAGCAGAATATTGGACTAGCATCGCGGCGAACAACTTTAGAAAAGGAGGGAAGAGATAGAGAAAGATATAGTACCGGAAAACTTTGTTTACGATGTTATGAAGTTATGAGATTGGAATCTGGATTGCTGACGTCATGGCTGACGCTGACGTTTCGGAGGTTGACATTAGCTTAGCTGCTTAGCATATAACCTCTCTACGCTGATCAGGCCAGGCGTCGAAATGTTTGCCCTTACTTGCTTGCTTCCTTCCTTCTCTGTTGGTTATTAGGCGACATGTAAATCATACTATGCGCAGGCGTCCATTATATTTATTATACATCCATGCGATAAACAGAAGTTATAACCTTTGATATTGAAAGTGCCAAATGAAAATACAAACATAAATTCATAAAAGTAATTTGCAAAACGTACATTTTGCACGCAACTCGTGCATATGTATAACGGGTGCATTTGCAATATTACGTCACTTGTTTCTTTCTCTTTCTAGTTCCCTTCTTTCGTTGCAAATTTCCTTTGTTCATCTCAAAACTTTTCGAAAACTATGACAAAGACGTGGCGATATTACAGATTTTGCTATTTTCCATTCCAGTATGCCATTCGCAACTCTACTCATCCAAAAATACACCGAAAGACATAATATACCAACAATAACTAACCTAACACATCCCTTTGAAGAAAATTCTTCCTGTGAAAGAAAGAAAGAATCTTATGTTATTATTTCTTATCGTACGATTCGTTCCAAATCGAAAAGTCTATGTGACTGGGTCCTGTATCTAAAGAGTCGGGAAGTACAGTGCGTTCTGAGCCAAAATCCCATGTAATTTTACAGGGGGGTAAAATCGGGTCCAAAGTGGTGGGGGTTAAAGTGGGGATAACATTGAGTTGAAGTGGCGGGAAATTCAAATTGAAAGAGGATAACTAATGAGGGTAACTAAAAAAGATAACTAACTCGCGCGCGCGCGTAACAACACAACAATAACAAACAACAACAAAAACAACGCGCGCGCGCGAGATAGTTATCCTCTTTAGTTATCCTCTTTCAATTTGAATTTCCTGCCACTTCAACTCAATGTTATCCCCACTTTTACCCCCACCAATTTGGGCCCGATTTTACCCCCCTTTAAAATTACATGGAATTTTGGCTCAGAACGCACTGTACTTCCCTACTTTAAAGATCTTCAACAATCTACGAGTACGAGTAGGTACACCTACACATGCTCATATGCAGAAAATGTATTTTACACTCGAATGCTACTACGATTTTTTACCATCTTGCGTTCTATTTGTGTCATTCTTTTTCTTGTTATTTAGTTTTCTCTTCTCAACTGTACTTGAACATTCCTTATTTTTCTCATTTTTCTTCTTCTTTATGCCAAGTATAACTTTGGTTATTTTGTTCATTCTTGTTTCGTTTCTTCGCAGTTCAGGAGTACAGACAGAATCAACTACACCCGCTTGCACTAGAAACATTTGTTGAAAAAGAAACTAAGGAAGAAAAAGTATTGGTATACCTATAGAGCACACTATACAAGGTAACATAAACCCTATGCTCAGTTCTGTGCTCGTTTCTATTTAAATAAGTCGCCTGAAAAGTTTACTCGATACATAAACATGCACCATGAGGGGGTTACTCTTCGTTACGGTTGCCGGTACTTTTCCTTCTCATCTACTCTTATTGCGAAACATGCAAATGTTGTAGCCGAGCGAGTGGAAGGAAGCAAGGGCGCGCTGCTTTTCCAGAATTATTTTTATGTTCGAAAACTATTTCCATTAGTACTTTAGTGTTATAAATATACATAAAAGCGAAACGCATACATGAAAAGAACAAGTAGAGTAGAAGCGTTCTAAGGTAAAGTAAAAGTAGACGTTGGAGGATGAGTATGTTATGAATAATTCAAGCCATTTCGTTAAATTTATTTGTGTCCTCAAGGTGTTGCACGGTATATATATAATCAACCACAAAAGACGATACTTATGCAAACTTCGAACGGGAAAATGTGCACGAGTTGCTTGCTATTCAAGCGTATGTAGTTTCAAAATATTCAAGAAATCACTACTTAAATCATTGTATTATAGTGACGTATCCATGGCATTATGGATACGTATTTATTATTCATAATGCCATCGATACCAAACAATTTTAATTTTTTTTTATTAAACTACGATTTAAATTATTCATCCCTACATTTTTTAATTCTTTTTAAACATGGTTCTTGGGGAGAAAACATTTTTTAAAGTTTGACATTTCACGTCTTGGTGAATTATCTGGTGAAATACGATGACTCATATCATTGAAATTTCCCCTAGATCTCTGGAACTTGTGTTGGTAGACCTTTTACACGACCTTGTTGACGTTATGACGCTCTAGCCTGACCGAAGACAGTCTTTGGGCCTGACGATTAGTTCATTCGGCGCGATTCGGCATTGAATCGGTATAGGTCGACAAAGCGATGAATCATCTTTATTTTTCGCGGCATAGTACATTTTTAACAAATAAATTTAAAAAAAAATTATTGTAAGTACCATACCATGTCATATAATTAGTTCTATACTAACGATTTTTGGTACTTTTTTCCAATTTTAAAATTCATGCACAGACCCCATACACCATTTTGATGAAAATTTGAAGATTTGAAGAGAAATTCCGGCACAATTAAACGGACAAACATATTTAAGAAATATTTGTTTAAAGATTATGATCATTTAAAACAGATTTAAGATAGTTACGAAATACCAATACATTTTAGGTTATTAATACAAACGAATGGTGGTTAACTGATGGTGAAAGTTACCATCATCTCACAGGACTGCAAGTTCTTGTTCGATTTGCTCTTTATGTTGAATGTTTGTAAATTTGCACTGCACGGAACTCAAATAAGGTAAGACCAGATCAGAAGACTTTCCGGCACGGTTTCACCTCTGACACCTTTTTCACTTACTACATAATATGAACATATATATTTTAACTTTGTATCATGAAACAAAAGGAGAAGAGAGGCTCGATTCAACTTTTTCACGATTTTATAGTGCAATATTCTCTTTTACATCTCTTCTTTCACTATTTCAATGCAGGACACACACATAAAGTGACACTTATTATGGGTACATGCATTAAAACTTTCTAGTCTACTCTACGCATGTAATAAATACACTGAAAAGATACCAGAACAAAAACAAGTCAGAAAGTCGAAAAACATAAAATCATAAAAAATCTTCTTTGATATGTAAAATAAATTCAACCGGATTCGTATTTATGTAAGTTTTGTATGAGTAAAAATAAAAGTAAACAAACAAAAATGGAAATGAAAAGTAAAAATTAACTTAAGCCTGGTTTCCTTAGATGCCAACCCCTTAGAATAAATTTCATCTTTATTCGGATTTGAAGTAAAAAAAATAAAGGAAACCTGAAGGATATAAAGAAGAAGCATTTTAATGTTAGTACCATGACTGAAAAAACGATAAAACGAAGTCTCAGTTAGTATGGGGAATCACCGAATAGGCGCAAGGTCGCGGACTTGCGGTCTAAGAATCCCAGTCACCCCAGGCGCAACAACAAAAAAACACTTTCCGTCGGTCAAAATTAATTTTTCCAATTATTCAAATGTAGTTTTATTGATAAATAAAGTTGGATTTTTAACGTATGGATTTACAAAAAGGGGATTGTCAAATCCTAAAATCGCATCGCCATACTGGTAACTACATGCGCAATGAAGTATAAATCCGTATTTAGTAATTAATTGGTTTTGTTTGCAACGAATCGATGACTTGGGAAACTTTACAACAGCCTCCACATGAAACTTTAAACTTTTTTATACTTTTTATAAGTACATCAATTAAATCATCAGGACTGCTCGTATTTCACTCAATAGCTTTCGCAGCTACAGCTTGGGGCGATGCAATTAATTTAACCTTAATGTTTTTCGCATTTTAACTGTTTGTAAGTAACTTTTGAGCTTTTGCACTGCCTCATACGCAATATAGCAAAGTAGAGCATATGCTCATGACTAATTTACCAACATTCCGCATTTCCTGCATTCCCTTACTTTATGCATTATGGGTGGATTAAGGAGTTGGTTGGCTGCTTGGTTGGTTACTTCCATTTCGTTGCCGTTGGTGTATCTGTTTTGAACACTTTGGAACATTTTGGTTTGTATCTTTTCAAAATTGCGATTCCAAGAGACGTTGTCGTCTTTGGGGGACGCCCAAATGCTGTTGTTAGATTCAGAAAAACATAGAATACTGAAAAGATATGTATATACTTATACATTTGACTTAGATGAACGGTTATGCTTTGAATATAATGGTTTAAAATAGTTGGAAATGTTGGAACTCATGTCTGCAAGGAAGTAAGAATTACGATATGTGTAATATGCCAAATTACAAAGAACCAACAATGTTCCTCCGTTTCTACGCTCACCAAGCCAAGTCAAACTGAGTACTTTGCACAATATCAAAGCACATTTCCGTTTGACATTATGAGGAATATTGAAAAATATATATTGCGCCCTTGGTTTCCAGTTTCCATATAAACCTACATTGAAAGGGTGCTGGCCTTGCTTGAAAGTTCCAGCAATTATGAAGGATTTAGTACTTCATAATTAAGGGTTTCTATAATTATAAACGTATTAGAGCTATATTACCGCTTCTTGTATTTACCTACATACAGACGTATTATTGCTTTATAATTCTCTGCTTCGTATACACAAATTAATGAATACCTATAGTCAAATTGGAGGTTAGTTATTGGGTGCACAATTCCAATTACGTGGTGTATCGGCATGTTTGAACCATATATAAAGAAAAAGAGTAAATGAAAATTATATATATATATTGAAGAGGTGAAATTTGTAGATCTGGGTCTTGCTCTAAACCATTAAGCCACGGAGGAGATATCGAAACAAGCGAATCGAAACAATTGTTGGTGGATAAATGACATAAGAGAGTAAGAGAGATACACCTCTAATAGAGATTTAATTCCAGAAATGGTACAACTAGTTGCGGTCTGTGAAGACCATCTTCAGGTACGTGAGAGGATCGCTACAAAACAAACTAAGTTATAAAGATGGTACCATAATTGTGAGTGCCACATAATTGCACAATTCAAAATTACAGCAATTCATTACTAACATGTTACCGAGAAGATACCTAGATGGCGGAACCAGTCTAGAGCTCACTAATATAATTTTAAACCTAGTACTTTAGTATTCTTGGTAGTAATGCAGGATTCTCCCACCTACCGAAAAAAAGTACTAGTGTTAGTGTACTACCTGAGTTAATTTGCACTTTTGCAGTATTAAAGGATATGAAACAAGCAACGAAAGTTGTGATATGGATTTTTCCAGTCTTTCCAACCTACTCTTCCTTTTATAATTGTTACCGGAATTTACACCGAGGAAATGCTTCAAACCGTATAAACGGAAGCGAATGAGTTTTAGTTAAATAGAGAAAAATGAAGAATAAAAACGAAGAATCTTTAAAACACACTTCAACATTTGACCTATTTTCGTACAGCCTTTGTGTAAACTAAATTGTATGTGGTTTGTTATTATCGAAGATTCCTTTCTAGTTCGTTCCATTTACGTGGATATCTACAATAAGAGCAAGGATGATTTTAGTTAAAGTCGAGTGTGGAGAGAGCCCAGAAGACATAGCAAAGGAAGTAGTAGGTATGTAGAGGTGGAAATGAAAGTTACTTCGCAGTAATAGAACAGAAGCGAAGGACCAAAAAAATAGAAGCTAGGAATAGTTACGTAAGGAAGATTTTTGTTAAGGTATATGCGGAAAAACCAGATAGTCCTGATTATCCTTAAATCCCGTGTATCATTGGCACGTACAAAATATGCTTGTCACAAATAAAATCTTTTTATTACGCAATTCAGTCTAATTTTTCTGAGAAAACCAGAAAAATCATTGGTGTTTGTTTGTTTTCCATGAAATGAAAAAATGAAAACGAAACATTTTTATAAATGGAAAACCTTGTATCTTTGTAGCAACAAAAATACGTGACTTCAGACCTGAAACACGAGCACTCTGTGTGAGAACTGGGTGAAAACTAAAATTTCGACGACTAATGCTAAAACCAGGTTCATTCACCTGTTCTGTTATAGCGTGTACCGAACTCTAAACGTGTCAATGTTACTTAAAAATTTATCGAGGGGAGATTGCGGAAATGTGTATGACCCGAAAATTCCATTAACTGTCCGGATTCGTTACATTTCGTTGGTTCGTTGACGTAGTCATGAATAAAGCACTAGGTATATTATTCCGAGAATAAAGAAAGTCAACGATTTGCTGTCATCTATAACAATTAAGGAGTCATCTGGTCTTTGAGCTTAAACAAGGAAAACGACTTTCCATATAGGTATGCGTTTAAAATAATAAATTAATATTTCCTTAAACGTCAGTGAGAATGAGAAGCAAAGGGGCACCCCGCTTAAATTCCTGGCTACGCCACTATTAAAAATTAAAAAGTATGTGTTTGTATTGATTGAGTGGATTTTTATCGAAGTCATAATAAAAAGTTGGAAATTCGAAAGCATCACAAATGACGAGTGCATGTGCATTCATCGATTACTGCAGGTTGTTATTTAGTAATTGTGAAGTTTCCGGTACATTGGAAACGGGAAAAAATAGAGCGTAAAGTGGTACGAAGTATAAATTACATTCAATATCATGAACATACGAGATTGATTTGTGTTTGTTGAGTATAAAAATTATTCGCATTGGATGCAACGTTGCGAAATGACGAGATTTAGTACGAAGTTGTAATAATCGACTTTGAAGAACATTTTAAAAGAGGAATACTTAGTTACGATTGCGAAATTACCATGAAGGCATTGTAAAGGACTTTCCAGTATTTTAATTCCATTTATCCTTCGGCAATACTCACCTGGAACAAAAAGAAAGTATTAAAATAATTCCGGTTATGTGCTATTGCGCATGCGCAATAAGTTATAAATTAACTAACAAAATTAACTATTCGTAAAAACATCAATCAAATAAATAGATAAAATTTCTGTTATTTTCAAGTGTTATCAGGAAATATTTAATAATTAATTAATACGGTGATAATTAGGAAGCAAAATCAAAAAGGGTGTGCGCAACCAGTGACAATTAATATCTAGCGAACTGTGTGCGATAACATTTCGCTTATAACGCGGGACGATAATTAATGATTTGCTCGACGCTATGTAAATGTGATTAATTAATAATTTTATTATCGGACGTCCATTAGCATTTTGCTAACTTGTTCTCGTGCTAACTTCAAACGATATCGTGACAAGTTAACGTCGACAAAGTACACATTGTCGCATCGTAGAAATGTATAATCACTAATCAGTAATCAGGAATGAATAATAGGAAGGAAAAGGATGTTCGAGTGTTCTACATTTATATGTATAGGTACCGTTTCTAAATTGGTGCGGTGGTGGCGGTCGAGGTGCCGGTGGAGGATCCTCGAATTGCTGCAGCCACTCGTAAAGTTGCTCGAGATCTCTCAAGCTCTGTTGGCGTTCGGCCTCAGCCCTATCGGCAACTTCCTCTAGACTTTCCATCATGTTATTCTTTTTCTTTCTCTAAGTATATACAATACTCCTTTTTCCTCTCAGCAATAATAAATCTTGTCGTGAACTTTTGTTTTCTTAGCACCGTATTCTCGCTTATTAAGTAATAAA
Source organism: Liometoxenus newtonarum (assembly GCA_030264535.1). NCBI lineage: Eukaryota > Metazoa > Arthropoda > Insecta > Coleoptera > Staphylinidae > Liometoxenus > Liometoxenus newtonarum. The sequence continues at coordinate 3,082 of JARJEB010015737.1, read as the reverse complement.
TAAACTTTGCAAATTATGCAGTTAACAAACAACAGGAAGTAAACTTTTATAACTTTTTATATAGAAATTTTGGCAACTTTATCAATAAAATCTTCTATTATATTCTTGTTTATATAGGTATTATTATGGATTAGTTTCAAATTAACACTTTTTATCACGTTTTGTACTATATCACTGCGCGAGTTTTTATATAGATTTATGTATTACCGAATTTTCCAATTTCTCTGCAAAGCAATTTATTTATATATGTAAGTATAAGTAGGTATATAACAACGTCGATATGATTGATTCGTTCCGATGGGTAATGCATTTACTACGTCTCTTCACCTTGTATCTCGTCTCATCTATACCCTTCAGAGCTTTGAACACATATATGAAACAGCAGATGAATGAAACGAAGAAAAAGAGACCCACGGCCACATTACAGAAAAAATCTAGTCGACGAGTAGAAAAGCGATCAGTCAACATTTAGTTATTGTTGATCTGCTCGCTTTACTTTCCACTATCTTTCAGTAGTCGACGGTATTTAGATGGCATAATTTAGGAAGCGAATGTGTGTCGCCAGTAGTCAGGAATTTTTAGAAGAAGGTGTTGAAAATTTTATTACAAAAACTAGTAGTTCAATTTACTTTTTTAAATTTTAATCTTACTAAAAATGGTATTACATTACAAAAAGGCCATATTTTGATTGAAAATAGGGTGCTGCAGTACTCCCCGCTTCCCTCCCTCGCTACGCCACTGTGTGTCGCATATAAATCAATCATGATAAATTAATGATAGGTACGACAAAGGAAATACATTCATGCAATTGTATATACCAATATACCAAATACCAAACCGCGTACTAAGTCCAAACAGAAAACAAAAACGCTCGCGGGAATATACTTATAAGTATTAGGTAAAAAAAACGGGACCCAGGTTGATAATTCTTGATTTACGAACGCGTACTTAATAATAAGCACAAAAATTAATCGTTGCCAATTTAAGAAGTCGAAAATTCGCGGCGCTATATTTGTTTTTCATTTTCTTTTGCACGGCAATAACATCCATTCCTCGATGGAAATAAGCAAGAAACGTAAATAAACATTTTACTTTCATAGTGTTTCATTAGATCAGAGCCGTATTATCCATTAGGCACTATAGGCACTGGGCCTAGGGCCTAGGAAGAATCAATTTTAATTCATTTAACATGAGGCCGTGTGGCGCGGAGATTGGAAATTTGAAAGCTTTACCTTTTTTGGTCACAGCACGGGAAATTTGATTGGATTGAGAGTTAGAGCTTTTTTTTTGGTCACCGTTCTCTCGCATATAGCATTTACTAATATGCAATCGTGAGGCTGCTTACAAAAAAATTTCCCGGGCCGGTTGCAATTCCCAGTCCGTCCCTGCCTACGAGAGTTTAGTGCCTAGGGCCTACGATAGGCATAAAACGGCCCTGTCTTTCATACATAATAAAAGTCAACGTTCGCATTAGTTGTTTAATCAAACGAAACTATGATTTGAAGCAACCTATATGCTTAAGCGCCTGAGCAGTGAGCACCAAAACACAATTCAGTTTTATTACAGCAACAAAAACACGTAAAACGGGAATGATTGACGCAGAAGTACGAGGAAGGAAGTCGCAATACTCGATTTTCCATTAGAGTTTAAGCACCAACTGACACACATATTTGCGTTACTCTCCAATTTTATTGGAACCAACAACACATAGAAGAAACTCGCATAAATGCGACTTGTGCATTTATAAATTGGAAAATTAAATTAGGTATTAAATTACCAGTCAATAAACCTATAAGAAATGAAGGGATAAAAAGGGTTGTGTGCAGGTCTAAAGAATTTTGGAAAATAATTTTTGTTATTGCCTATTGGAAGTCGTTGCTCGCTCTCACTATACGTGAATATCCTTCTTTTATCGGCATGTTCGTTGAGCCATTTAACGTGTGTGGGTTTCAAGGATTTTCCGGTCGAATGCAAACGACCAAAATATAAAAGACCGAAAACAGGACTCGGAAGTTTTCGAAAAGGTCATCATTTTACAAGGATGAAATCGATATGCATGTCTATTTGTATAATAAAATATATTTGCATATAGAGATAGGTATAAAGTCAACAGGATTTAACCTTTATCAGCCAAAATGTATTATTATAGAAAGAGATAAAACCAAAGACATTGTAAGGATAAACAGAGCATGCTCATATGGCGCTGTGTGTAAGACTGGCTTTATCCAGGAAGGCAAGAAAGGGCAAATCACTGCCTTTGGGAGGCCATAGGAGAGACAGAGAAAACATATGTTTGTTGTGCTCTGGCGCTGATGGCAAAGCGGTAAAAAATAGAAGCTTGCTTCGGCTTGCTATGATCGTGGTTAGATTTTTACAGTTTCTCGTTTCGCCGCTTGATATTCAGCGCCAGGGGAGAATAAGCAGTCCATCTCTTTCCGTCCTTAAAGTGTCTTTGGGTAAAACAGTGCGAAACGCAGGACTTAATATTTTAATCTTATAATTTTCCAGAATTATTCATTTGACTTCATATTGTCTTGTCATATTGTTGAAAAGCAAGTCTCTCGTTTAATAATCGTGGCGACGTTGACGTCGATTGTCAATTCTAATTTTCATAATGTTCGTACCATCATCACGCACGCCTTGAGATACGCATTCATATAGATTGGTATTTAAAGGATATAGGATTAATTAATTAAATTTAATAAATAACAATAGGTGCGAGAATGCGCAGCTACATGTATACGTATAGCAATTTGAAATGACGCGAGAAGAAGCGTGATTAATTAAAGCGAACATCCCTGAGGGTGAGTTATTAAAAATCTACAATCGTACACGCACCTATAAGTACGCCATGACACGAGGAGGTTTTAGTCCTTATACTTATACACCACATTATGTGAAACAATGAAACTTCCAACCTAAACTCTCCAAGTATTTCATACATTGCGATATTATCTATAATATATGCCCATTCAACATTATAAACACAGGATATTAATTTCACAAAGTTATTTCGGAATGTTTCAATAGAAAATTTCGAAATGTATCGTGTTGTTTGGTTTTGTGCACCTTCGTTAATTCA
>JARJEB010015734.1:0-10067 GCA_030264535.1 Liometoxenus newtonarum | reverse complement strand
ACCAGAATTATTATTCATGGACGAGAATTTCTAGAAGAAATGGAAAATGAGATAATCAGCAAAATGGACGGAATGGAAATGGTTATTTCTGGTACAGAAATTAAAGTTGAGGAAAGTATACTTGAAGAGGGATTCGAAAAAGCAGAAACGAGCAATAATGAAGAAATTACTATTTTTCACACAGAAATTGTAACTGAAGAGAAAAAAGATAGGAGTGATATCGATAATCTCAGAGTAGAAAGAATTGACACACAAATTCACGATGAACGAATGTGTTTAATTAAATGCAAGGATTGCCATTTGGTGTTCAGCGACAAGAAAGAGCTGAGTGCTCATCAAAAGGAAGCCAAACATACTAAAGAGAAACCGTTCCTCAGTGAAATGTGTAATTCTTTTATTGGGACTAAATACAATTTGAGAAGTCGTGATCAGAGGTACAATGCAAAGCGGGCGCAAATTTCGGAGGAATTGAGGCTAAATCAGGACCGACACCAGCCGCTCAGAGACCATGAGATCGATGTGAAGTGCCCTGAATGCCAGGAAGTGTTTAACAATGATAAACAACTGAAAATACACATGAGGAGGCGTCATAAAAAGAAATTTATATGCAATTACTGCGGGAAAGTGTTTTCCAGGAAATATAATTTAAATACACATAATCGCGTAAGTAAATTAGTTTGATTAATTAGGTTAGAATTCAAAGGTCCACAAGATCTGTCTTTACACAGTTTTTGCCTAAAATCAATATATTGCTCAATTTCCTTTTAATCTTGAGATAAAGATGCCTTCTTTACCGACCAATTTTCGTAGATTCGTTGTAAACCCGACTTTGAATTTTTGCCCGAAAACGATTACTTCTCTTACTCTCTTATTAAATGATTCGTGCACACCGCACAACTTTCCATTGCCCCAATTTTCGTGAAGATAATTTTGCTCGGACACAGAAAATTGTACAAAATTTAGTGATACTAAATTGTAATTTTCACATTTCCATTTTCGGATCAAAATTACGTAAGGATCGAATAGTTCTGCGAAATCGGTCAGAAAGTCGTGCGGTACGAATCGGTTCCGATTTAAGCTTAGTCCGCATGTGCGTTATATCGTAACTTTTTTGTAGAATTTAAATCAATTTTTTCCCGTCAAATTTGGTTAACTTTTTGCGACGGATCGCGAGAAATTGACTACGTGCGAACTTCTTGCGACGCGTCGCTAATTTGTGATTGCATTCGTTTTCAAGATTAAAGTAAGGTAAAGGTTGTGATTGCGTTCGAACAAGAACACATAAAGAAATAACGAATTACGATAGATATTTATACCAAGCACAGAATATAAGTAATACTTATTATTATTCTGTATCTTTGATTAATGTCTCGACCGCGTCAAGTTCGTTTATAACTTATAATAATCCCCAAGCAATAATTCTAGAGATTGTTTATATCGCCACCAGTAATAACGATTACAATTAAAATATCTTACGAAGTTTCAAGACACGATAAAGTCACTGCAATGTACTCAATGTTTGCGGGGAAACTAAAAATCATCAGATATTATCGCTGCGATTAATCGTACGTGGGAACTAGTCATTTTTGCGACCAAACATTCTTACGATATAACGCAAAAAAATTTCGGTTTACTCTCTTAAATTTATAACATTGCATAATAGAAGACTTCATAAGAAACACATGCATAAATCATAATTGAAATATCCTCTGCATTCACTCGCCAATTTCGTGTCGTGTTTAACAAATGTCTAAATTATAGTTGAAACACTCTGTATACTGCATATTGTTTCAATTGTTAATTTTGAGCTTCTAGATTGTTAGTACGTCTTCCTAGTAACATGCGTAACATTCAATTATCTGGGCGTTCATTGCGTTTAGATTTTGACTCATTCGAAACTTTGACAATTAATCTCTCACAACAATTTTAACGATAGGTTTGGAAATTAAAGAGGTATTCACATGCTTATGCCATGCGCAGTAGCACACAATTGTGTCGCCCAAGTCACTTACTTTTAATCGCCAGCTTACAAATGCTGAATTCTGAGTGTCCATGGGTTTATGTACTATGAAATCTAGTTTATCACCTTGTGCACATGTACTCGTATACTAGTACTCAATTAAATATACTAACGTTCAGTTTTATTTATTCATTTTATAGGTGCATACAGGTGAGAAACCCTTCACATGTTTAATATGTAAACGTGGCTTTGTCGGCCCAGCGACCCTCCGCAGGCACATGGACATACATAACGGAATAAAAGCTCACAAATGCCAAAAATGCGATCGGCGATTCAGGCATGCATCGTCCCTCCGCTGTCACATAGAAATACATAACGGAATAAAGGCGCACAAATGCGAACAATGCGATCGGCGATTCAGGCGGGCAGCGACCCTTCGCATTCATACGGACATACATAATGGAGTAAAAGCGCACAAATGCGAACAATGCGATCAGCGATTCACCCGGGCAGAGGGCCTCCGCAGTCACATGCACATACATACCGGAGTTAAACCGCACAAATGCGAACAATGCGATCGGCGATTCACGCGTGCAGCGACCCTTCGCAGTCATATGGACATACATAACGGAGTAAAACCGCACAAATGCGAACAATGCGATCGGCGATTCACCTGGGCAGAGAGCCTCCGCAGTCACATGCACATACATACCGGAGTAAAACCGCACAAATGCGAACAATGCGATCGTCGATTCACCCAGGCAGGAAGCCTCCGCATCCATATGAACATACATAACGGAGTAAAACCTCACAAATGCGAACAATGCGATCGGCGATTCACCCGGGCAGCGAACCTCCGCGCGCACATGGCCATACATAACGGAGTAAAACCACACAAATGCGAACAATGCGATCGGCGATTCACCTATGCAGCAAACCTTCGCAAGCACAGTGACATACATAACGGAGTAAAACCACACAAATGCGAACAATGCGATCGACAATTCACCCAGGCAACTCACCTCCGCAGTCACATGTACATACATATAAACGGGGTAAAAGCGCACAAATGCGAACAGTGCGATCGGCGATTCACCCAATTATCGGCCCTGGGCAGGCACATGCACTCTCACAACGAAGGAAAAGCCTAAAAATGCGATCAATGCGATCGGCGTTTCGCTCGAACAGATACCCTCCGCAACCATATGAACACACATAACGGAGGAAAAGCGCATAAATGCGAACAATGCGATCGGCGATTCAACCATGCATCGTTCCTGCGAAGGCACATGATGATACATAACTAACATAACAGAAAATTGTCGTAACCGGTTTGCTGTCCGTCATACTTTAATTGCGCACCATCGGATTCACACCGCCAACAACTACACGATTTGCGATCAAGCTTTTGACACTTCCAGCGCCCTAAAGATACATTTCCGATCTCATAATATTGTAAAGAGAAAACAAACAAATCGAAGAAACTGCAGAAAAGGAGGAACAGCAGCAGATTGCGGTGTTGACGATGATTGAAAGTGGCAAACAGAGAGTTCGTTATTGTAGAAGATCATCAGACAGAAGTGGTGGAAAGTTTCCATATTTTAGGACATTCATAATTAGGTCGACTAAATAATCGACAATAGATTATAATCGACCCTTTTTATTCGAGAAGTTGGAATGCGATTAAAATCATTTTATAAAAACATTTTTATATTCCGATGGAAAAATGTGGCCGAAGGACAAGCAGTAAACATAATGCGATTGGAAAGCATTCGGTTTCACACTCAATTTATAGCGCTCTTAAGAAATTTAATACTTCCCTACCTTATTAGGTAAACCACCATTTCACTTCGGATTTCATAAACCTAAAAAGTTGGTTAGTAAAGTTAATTGTTTTGGTGTTAAACTGGTAGCATACGTTACTTACTGTACCTTGTAAAATAACATATAAAAAATATGTGCGTTGGTGGGACCGCATAGCTTTAGCCGCGGGTGCATTTTATTATTTATTTTTATATTTCACAATATTCAAACTTTAGATGTAAAAGTTATTCGTAATAAAATACAGGGTTTTCTCAACTAACCCTCTTATTTTGAGCTAAGGTACGATAGAGTACACTAGCCCTCTATACCCCATACCTTTTAAAGTTTTAAGTTTTAAATATTGAATTTTATAAAGCGTCTAACTACTACGTCGCTTATAAATAAATATACCGGAACACACAACAAATATTGCAATACCAACGCCAATCAAACACCACTTGCTGATTTCGATCGCAGTCACTGGCGTCAAATATTGATCCTTTATTAGATTCTGGAGATCCTCCGGTATATCCACGTGCTAAAATATAATAAATTGATATTATTATAACAAACAACACAATAGTGATTATTATGTTATCAATTACAATCGTAAAATCACATACCTCATCAAGCCACAAGATAGGTACAACAGATGGAATTATTTTTTTTAGGACTGATTGTATTTGTGTACCAACTGCGTAATTTCTCAATATCACATTGAATTGAACGCGCTTGTGACCTCGCATTGGCGAACCAGTGTTCTGCAATAATGAATCATCGATAAACATTTTGATATAAGTATCGATAAAAGATTATAATTAATTACTAAGATAACAAAATATAACAGTAATAAAAAATATATAAATCACATACTGGTTCCATATCAATATAAATTTTATGGTCATCTTCTATTGGATTGAGACCATCGACTGTTGCCTGATACTCTGGATCGGCCCATAAAAAGTGTGGAAGAGATAAAACTACCGGTGCACCTATATGTATTAACGAATATTTCATTAAAAAGCATTAATTTGTGCGATAAGAAAAAATAAAAACGTGTAACTTACTAAAACATGAATATAAATCGGTAAATCCATCGGGAAGACATTCCAATTTTCCCTTGAGATTTCTCGTGCGGCGGATACAATAACACTCGTTTTCCGGCAATGTCCAATTAATGTTTTCTTTTCTCAATGTGCTTCTATATCCCGGAATGTCTGCGTATTCAACTTCTTCGGTAAATTCTAATTCGACAGTTCTACAAACAATTCATATGTTAATTACAAAAATTCATATAATTAACAATCTTTTTCTGAGACCTGCAAATATCAGTATTGAAAATGAAAAATCTGCTATCTTCGTCGTTATGCGGACCATAAATTGTTGAATCCGTTCCCTTAATGTCATTACAATGATAATCTTTAGTCTTATCATCTAACCAGAATGGCGTTTTCTTACTACCGCGCCACTTAATTGTATTTCCAACATTTTTAATGTCATTCACACCTTGTTCAACTTCATAGACACCATCACTAGTATCATTCTTTTGTTTGAAGAACGAGAATGAAATTTGACGCGACTTTTCGATTTCCATACTTTCTGGCGCTAAAAGGCGAACAGCTGCACATACGAATTTAGCTGCATCATTGTCTTTCACATGCTCTTCGGGATTGCAAAATTTGTAGCCATCAAACATGTAATCGGTGACGTTAATTGAATGAAACACTGTTTTATCTGATTTCATATTGAACGCGTCTTTGTAACCCTTTCCTAAAATATCCGATAAGTAGGGCAGTCCCACATTTTCAAATATTTGCATTACGGACTGAAAAGCATGTTAAATTGTTAATCTAATTGCATAAAGTGTTTTTTTTTTAATGTACTCACGACTAATGGAGTATTTATGATGGTAACATTTTCAGTTTTATTAATTGATGAATATTCTGGAGCATATTCATGTATCTTGATTTGTTCATACTCAATAGTTTTGGCTGCGTCATTGAACTTGATGTTTCTTTTATGTTGAAATTTTCTGAAACATAAAATAATAATTTAGCAAATACGCCGCTGATGATAATAAACAATACTTACTTGTCCGGACATTTATTTTTTGGACCTCTAATCTAATAAGTGTCCGAATAATTGTCCGGACATTTTTGAACATTATTCATCAGACGTTTTTCATATTAATGACATTTTAGGTCACTTAAACGGACAATCTTTCACTTTTTTTAAAAAAAATTCAATTGTAGAGTGAAACTTTTTAAAGGTTGAAACTTGAAACAATTCACAAACTCTGGCACAAAGCGCAGGTCACAAGTTTGTGCGAGTTCGCACAACATGTTTTATTTATGCGGTTAATTTGTGACCTTGAGCTTTTGTACCTGATTTTGCGATTCCCCCACCACCGGACATTTATGGACATTTATGAAAGTGTCGTGTCCACATAAATGTCCAAAATGTCTAAAATTTACTTACTTGTATACAATGGGTCCAACTTGGGTGACATTTGGTTTCTTTCCTTCCATTACCTCATACGGATTGGTAACGTTAAAGAAGTAGATCGAATAGTTCAATGCGAAGGGTAATTCTTCAAAACGATCGAATTGTTCGGTACCACTTTTATCAAGAATAACATTCTAAAATCATTTTCCCCCGTTACTTATCTATCTCTTTTTCTTATAAAAATATACTTGAATAGTGAACACTTACTTCTTCAATTTGATCATGTACAATGTCAGGCAATACCTTGAAGCCCAACACGGCGACGACGATGATTAGTACGACACCAACTATAGCCCCTACGATGAGGGCGATTCTACATTTGTTCATTTTTGTAACTTAACTTATTTACTTCTTACTTTTTTTTATTAAAATTATCTAATTACTTAACAGTGTTCTAGTTCAGTGGTGAGTATAAATTTGTTACGTTGATGTCCACTCGTCATCTGCCGAACCGAAATGAGTATATTTTCGTTGTATCAATTACTTTTTTCTATCTCTGGGTCTATCAAATATCAAATCAAATGGATGCACAAAGGTGAGAAATTCTTATCTACAGTCAGTGATTATCTTTGCTAACTGAATTGCTTATTGATGTAAGTAGTATAAATATTTTTGCAGTAGTTATTGTTTCCAACGAAAAAAAAAACAAGTAGCTGGTTATTAATATTATCAACGGTATTATATTGCATTTTTAATTAGATTATCTACAATTATGAAAACCATATTTCAACTTTTTAATATATATAAGTAGAAGCTAAAATATTCAAGAAACAATATTGAATTTTTAGTTTTTGTAGTAACATTTTCGTCACCCCCCTCTAAAAACTCCATTCGATCAAATCACGTGATTATATATAGTACATCAGAATATTATAATCACGTGATTTGATCGAGTATGAAGAATATTGATTTGCTGAGTACTAATGTAATCAGAGATATCAGAACTTCCAGTTAAATGATATCCTGATATTTAAAAAAAATATAATATTTACTCAAAAAAATTAAAATAAATTAAGTATAAGAATGAAAATTATTGAAAATGAATTTAAAATTTAAGTTTTTTTTGATCATTAAATTCATAATTTTTCACATTACAGTTATGTCTATTTTATTTGTACAGTTTAGTAAGTATTTTATTTTATTCCTGGCCGTGGCTAATTTGCGAGTATATAAAAGCCGTATTTCCAAATGAATAAATTATAATCATAAATTCCATTTTGTTGCGAAATGATGTTCCCAATTAAAGTGTTCCTCGTTATCACCGGTCTATTTGCAATTGGACAAACGAATCCAGTAAGTTTATACCTATTATTAAAACTTATAATAGAAATCTTTGAAAATCTTCTCTAGCTATTAGCACCCCAAGTGAATGTAACAGGATGGCCGTTGGGAGACCAAGATAACCAACCCTGGTATTAGGAATTCAGGGTGATTTGGTCTTTGAAAAATGCCTGCTGCTAACCCACGACAATCCGAATAAATGCCTAGTTTATATCAATGTGTACTATTTTACAATTGTGGAAAAAAAAACTCCTGGAGTGTGGAGTTGTACTGTCTGCCAATTATTCTTATGGTGCTGATCTGAGTGATCCAGAAAAGGTTGAAACAATCGTTCAAAACATTATCGCAAACAAGGAAATTCTTATGATGCTGCCAACAAAAGACTGGTTATCGACGATCGAACCGCCCCTAATAAACGGAGAACTTATGGTTCTGGAACGTTCTGGACGATTGGAATATGAAGAAAGGCCTGCTGGAAAATAAGGATAATCCGAATAAATGCCCGATTTTGTTCGCAGTGTACTGTGTGGGAAATAAGGAGAATTTCTGCAAGCTGGACTTTATAGTCCTGGGAGGTCTCTTGCAGTATCTGCAAAAATGTTTGTTTTTACATATCTTTAGAGTGAAAATTTTATTCAGTTAATCTTTTGACTAACAATCATTTCGTTATCAACTGCGATAATGTTAGTATACATATAAAGAGAAAATTATTTAATTTCATATGAAAAATTGAAGTTTTTTTGATGGAATACATGAACTAGTTCGCTTTTACAATGGTAGATGGCGATAAGAGTAAGGTTTATACTCCTAAATAGAACGAGTTTTACGTAAAAGTTTTGCCATCATTTCTCAAAATTTAAAATGTAATTAATTAAGAATTTATTTATTCCAGTGATAATTCAGACGCAAGGTCGAAACATCATCAAACGCACGAGATTAAATGTAAACATTGTAAGCGCATGTGCGACTTACGATGCATCCCAAATCCATTTTCACATCGAATAAGTAAATGTAAAACAAACAAAATAAATTACCAACAACCAAATGCTTCGATTTTTTTCTGAATAAACGTGGCATATACAAGTACAAAATTGTATTTTGAGATATTTGTATTTTGAGAAAAAAAAATTATGTTAAAAACGGAAACAATTATTTACGCAGAATTTCTAAAAATGGCAAATATTTTCATGGAAGATTGGAAGATATGTGTTAACATTTCAACAATTCCGAAAGAATCACCAGCTTGAGAATGCAATAGAACCATGTTGCTAGGGTGACTCTCTATAAAACGCTTATATACTCGAAATTGACAATGAAAAAGATATTAAATTGATTTCGCTTCATGTGAAGATCTGCGAATATTCATTTAGTTAGACTAAAAAACTAAAAATGGAAAAATTGTGGACTAACTTGACATGGACATGAAAATATGACGAAATTATTTATATGCTTTTAACACGCACCTAAGGCTCCAACATGCGCGCAACAAGCTGAATGTTGTCCATTTCCTTAAATCTTAAATTTGTTAATTTTACTTGGAAAAAAATTTAGAATTTAATTTACAATTCATAATAGCAACAGATTTGGAATACATTTTTTAATGTTTAATGTACGCTCGTTTCGTAAATCGCCCGCGTCCTCTTATCACTCAGTTTAAAACACTGTCTCTTGTGTGGCATATTTTGATTGGTCCATGTTTGAACGTTAATCTTAATTTCTCGCCTCGTTTATTTTTTTTCACATATTTTTAAGGTAATAACTTTATTCAGGTAATCCTTTGACTAACATTCATTTCGTTATCAACAGCGAAAATTTTAGTATATAAAAAGAAAATCGTATCATAAATTTCATTTCGCTATACGATATTCGCAATGCTAACTAGAAAATTGTTCGGTGCCTTTGTTATAATTGCAATTGTGCAAACAAGCCAAGTAAGTCTATCGCTATATTTAAATTAAATTTTAAAAAAATTCTCACAAGTCATTTCTATAACAATTAGCAGGAATCTGTAGATGCAGTCAACCACAAAATAGACCGACGAGACCTATCTGCCATCTTGTTGAATGTTATTGACCCAGAGATCTTGACGACCATCTGCAAATTTATTCAGGAAGAAAAAGAACGGAATATCCGGCTAGGAGACCTGTTAATCGTCAATGTGAGCTGCCAGGAAGGCAAATTGATCGTGCAAGTAAGCGGGATAGGAAACTTGTTCTCGGGCAAACTGGGCTTGGAGAAAAGCAAATTGATTATGCAGGGAAGCGTGCTGCAGACCCAGGGAGGAAGCTTTCTCAAGGGCGAGTTAGGCTGGAAGAAAGGCGAATTACGTAGTTTTTGTTTTGACCAGATTGTTTGCGACAGTAGTGTTTGATACAAGTAAATATTTATTTTACTCAAATTGTTAAGAATGCTTATCCCATCGCTTCGTATATAATATCAAATTAACGATTCTTTTTTAAGACATATGTTAATTTGGTATATGATTCTGACTTAGAAAAATTCCATCGGCGAGGAATCG
>JARJEB010015728.1:0-10322 GCA_030264535.1 Liometoxenus newtonarum | reverse complement strand
GCGTATAAGTGACTTTGTGTGGCTCGCAGGAATTGTCCGACTCGCTGCGCTCGTCGGTCAACCGTTCCTACTCGCCACACAAAGTGTCACTTATACGCTTAATGATATAATCTACTATTTTAGGTATTTTGAAGGGGTAATCCTAAACCCTGTTCCACCACATACGTCGTACTTACATACTCATATGTTATTATAGGGCCACTTTCAGCAAAAAATTCAAAAGTTTATAATTCTAATTAACATTTTTCTGTTTAAAACAATAACTCCCGTTATCCATTTCATAACTAAGTTGATAACCATGCAAATAAGAAACATAATTTAAAAATAAAAAATATAGCTTTGTGCACCTTATCTAATACATATTTGCATTTAAAATAGCTTTGTATTGCATCGGAAGTAGGTATCTCCTGACACCTGACCAAGATATTTACTTGGTTTTAAGATTTTGAGCCAAGGAGCAACTCAATCCAGTACCGTCTGGCTCAATTTGAATGTTATGAATGACTCCGTTGTCAACAGTCATTGAAAATCGCTTCATACGCATTCCACCCAGCGGTGGAATATCCTGAGTGATGTCCATTGCCTTGGCGAATTCTCCGGCTGGATCCGCCAACATTCTCACTTTACCATCACAATGCATGAATTTTCCCCAAGCAGCCATAACAAACGGATCGTTGACGGACACACAGAAGATTTCACTGAAGCCTTGTTTTTTGAAATCCTCAGCTTTATCAATGAAGCCTGGCAAGTGCGTCTATGCAAGCCAAGCATAAATATATTATTAATATTCATGTGATTTGAATGCAAGTAAAATGAAATAGAATTACCTTAGTGCAGCCAGGAGTATATGCACCCGGAACACCGAAGACTACGATTTTTCGGTTCTGGGACAAATCATTTAAGTTGACTTTGTTGGTTGGTGAGATTTCAAAGAGATCTACACTTGGAACTTTATCTCCATCCTGAACATTCGAGTGAAAGGAAATGTTTTATTAATCAAGGCTATTTACCTTACTTACGTAAATTCACGCATAATGAACATGACGACGTGGATTTGATTTGCATAATGCTAGGTCATAAAATATGGGAACAGTCGAATTTTCATGAAAAACTTGAAATAACTTCATGGATGTTATATAATGATTAAGTTTATGTTCATAACGTGTTAAATTTAGTAGTTTCAATGAAAAACTCACCTTTGCCGGCATGACTGTAGTGGTTTTGAAGCCTGCAGTGAAAATACGTGACAATTGCGATGCTGTTGATCGGGATAGTAACTTGACGACGTTCATTTTATTTACCGGTTCTGCATTCGAGAATTTATTCGAGGTCACAACCAATGAAATAAAACTGAAACTGATTGCAGCCTTGTCGCGAGCCGCAGGAAGTGAACTTACCAAACGCAAACAGCTGGCAACATATCTAGACAACCTGTATTGCACACATTGATGATAACTATTTAGGATCCTGTTTGAATTAAATTTCTGGAATTTGCAAAATACAATGGCAACCTCACGAATGCAATACTTTCTTATATCTATTAATGCGTACTTGTAAAGTGAAAAATAGCATTTATTTTGATATTCATTGCCTAAGTGACGAATTTGATAAATAAAAAAAAACAATGTCTTTTATGTGTCACGCGCAAAGTATCGTAAAATCAACTTGCAAAACCAATGCAAAGTTCTCATCAAAATTTCAAGTTAACGTAAAATACAAACCAAAACCGAAATGATTCGTCGGCACCTTTTAGTTCATGGCACCAAACTCGTGATTCGAAAATTAATTCGTAGCATGTCCGACAAACCCGATCCGTCCATCAAATTAACAATATTAGGCAATATGATACCCACTGCTCGAATGGTCGCAATGTTATTGAAACAATGTCCGGGAGTGGATGAGATACGTTTGTACGGTACCGATGAAAAGGTCTGCAATGTAGCCATCGACTTAGCACAATTGGATACGAATTCAGTAATTAAGGCATACAAAGGAGACAATCGATTGCTCAAAGAATCCATTATTGTAATTTAACTCCACGCAATATCATCTGCTATTTTACTACCTATATTCAATTATTTAATTGCTTGTTTGATTATTCGCAGGGATCTAATATGATTCTCATTTGCGGGGGGTTTCCGGTGAGCCCGCACGAACAACACGATGATTTGCTCAACAAAAACATTGCAGCCGTTCGAAATATTGTTCTACATTGCGTGGAATACAATCCGAAGGCAATTTTGCTGTTAGCCACGCCGCCGATTAATTCATTTATTCCGATGATTAGCGAAGTATAGCTATCGCAGCGCAGCGTCATAAATTACATTCGAAATAAGAATATTAATTAATTTTGTTGATTTGCCATTAGGAATACAAACGGGAGAATGTGTACGATCCACGGAAAATAATTGGCCTGTCGACCTTAAGCACCATCATCGCAAATTCGTTGATTGGAAAGTATCTAAAGTACAATCCGATTCATGTTCATTGTCCTGTCATCGGAGGTGATTCTCTTGAAACCCGCATACCCGTATTATCGCAATGCACACCATCATTAGAAAAAAGTTCCGAAGTAATCACTCACAGCACAAATATACCTACCTATACCACCTACCTATACGTTGAATTAAAATGATTCATTTGTGTTTCAGGATGACCGCATTGCCTTGTACAATACGATTGTGACGGCAACGAAAACATGTTTGGAATTGAAAAACCAAGAGAATCTTGGTCCATTATATCTCTCTCAGGCGTTTGCTATCACACGATTCATAACAAATTTGGTAAATGCCATAAAGGGTGAAGAAGGTATTTACGAATGCGCGTTCATTCGACAAACGGGACACATCAATTCGTTTCTGCCGTACATGCAGACGATTGTAAAATTAGGGACAGAAGGTGTTGCCGGCAGCTATATGCCTAAGATAACACCATGGGAATGCAATCGACTACTTAAGGCCTATTCGTATATCAAAAAAGATATCCACGTAGGCAGTAGCATCGTTAATGGCGAATTGAAATCGACACAACGTATGCAGTATCATTCTTGCGACGTCCAACCCATGCCACATATGATGCGGAACGAACACGTTGGTGACGTTATGATTGACTTTAGCAGAAAGTTTCAAAACTTTAAAATATATCAATAAAAATTGATATAGTGAATTATGACACAATGTACCTATGCCCACTCTACTGGTGTGTATATACCTATACGTATATAAAAAAAAAATATATATATATATATATAAATCTCCTAAATCATTGACGAAATTTATTTCATTTTCATTTTGTTGGCAGCAATAAGTAATATAAATATTTGTTTATTAGTTAAGCCGAATAATAGATACTTACATTGCTGACGCGTCTAGGTGATTTTTTACGTGACTTTTTTAAAGGATAGCTGTGGGAAAAAAGTTTTTGCGCCGATGTATTGGTGGTTCGAATAAGCGGTGAGCATTTTCCCGGTAGCGGTATATCGATTGGTTTCGGCGACATGATTTTACTACTATTTACAAACAATGGCTGCATATATCTGATTTGGACGCCTTCTACACTTTTAACTATCTCATTCGATGGATACTGTTGTGCAACATTGTATGTTACAATGTCGAACTGATCATTTGATTTCATTGGCAAACTATAGCTACTAATCTGAGCAGCCTCGTGTTTTCTGGCATTTGAATCGCAAGCAACAGATTCCGTTCGTGCAGAACTTTCCTCCTGACTTACTTCCACCAAAGGAGGTAATCCCTGATGGGACATTCTGCTTGGATAATAATAACTATTTTCGATTTCACAGTCGTAATATAACGAAGGTTCCTCGTTATCGCAAAAATAAGTTTCGTTTTTCGGTTTACGGTGTGAGTTACACTGATGGCAGTATCCTTCATGTGAATAATCTGTCACAACAACTTTTTTCTCATTAGGATGTGATATAGGAAGTTGCGAGTTTGATTCAGCAGACATCCGTTTCAGTTTATGAACTGACGAAGTACAGTTAGTTGGATCATTCGGACACTGATGCTGAGACCCCTGTGCTGAGTAAAAACTTTGATTTGAATCCACTGATGGCCCATTCAGGTGCAGCGACCAAAGCAGTTTCTCCTCTGACAAAATATTTGATTGTTGACTTTGACGAATCGAAGGTTGCGGTCCCTTTGGCTGATTTGATTTTGACTCCTGTGGATATACTTTTTGTTGAGATTGCAATCGTTTCTGATCTTGCTGGGATTTTTGGTCCTGTAGATTTTGACGTTCTTCCTTCTGAGAACTAGTTTGTCGATTCATGATGTTGTTAGGTTGAACAGTTTGCTCTGGTGTCCTTTGGCAAGGGCAAGAATCCACTTGTGATTTCTCTTGGTTAAATGAATGTTGACGACTGATGGATTTTGCTGCTGTTTCCAATCCTGACGGTTTCTTAGAAGGTTGTTCACCTTGCGTCCCTTCTTGTTGGGGTGTATTTTTCAGTCTTGGTTCTTGTTGCTTATTCTTCAGACACAAGCAGTCTGGATTACAACCAATTTTGTTTGAAGGTTGTTGATCACGAGACTCCCCTTGGCCAGTTTGACGACTGTTGGATTTTGCTGTTTGCAATCCTGACTGTTTCTTAGAAGGTTGTTCACCTTGCGTTCCTTCTTGTTGGGATGTATTTTTCAGCCCTGGCTCTTGCTGCTTCTTCTTCAGACACAAGCAGTCTGGATTACAACCAATTTTGTTTGAAGGTTGTTGATCACGAGGCTCCTCTTGGCCAGTTTTTTTATCAGGTGTTTGTCCCGATTTGGATTTTGTTTTGGCCCAATCATCTCCATCAATGGACGTCCCTTTCGAAGAACTGGGTCTACTTGGTTTGTCTTGTAGAGTTTGTTGATCTGCATTACGTCCTTCTGCCATCTTCTTGGCTTGAAGATTTTTATTTTCAGGTTTCCCGTTAGTCATACTTTCAACCAACTGCGATAACATTGGATTATCACGTGACATGGGTGATACTTTAACATTTTTTAACGATAGTCCTTCGGCAACTAGCATCTCTGAAAACAATTGTTTGGACATACCATTTCTTCGATTTTGTAACGTGGAACAGGGACAAGATTTGGTAGTATCATTTTCTTGGCTCATTCCCTTGTCGTCTTTGTTTTGTGAATTCGTAAGGTTTACGGCAGGTGCAGCTGATTTTAGTTGAGATGCAGTGTCAACACTTTTTGAAGAATCACCACCAACGCCTTTGTTGGACCGCCTAGATTGAATTGATTCACAGAGTTTATCTTTGACTCGTTGTACTGCGGAAAATTGCTTAACACACGTTCTACAAGGTGGCATTTCATCTAAAACAGGTGTGGACTGCCCCTTCTCTTTGTCTCCCCAAGGTTCTAGCGCTTTTGCCTCCACATCGGAGATACTTGATTTGCTTGATTCTTTACAACATGTACATGTACAAGTTTTCTTTGCCATTTTCGAAAATTTTTTCTTCTTTACGACATTATCTGAACATGGACCCAAAGTTTCATCTGCAACGGTATCATACTGGGAGTCGTAACTCTCGAATTCACCATTGGAATATAAGTTATAAGCTAGTGTCTCTTCATCAAATATACTCGAACATAAATTCTCAGACATTTCATTGTCATTGACATCGCAAGGATAATAGTTATTATTTGTATAATTCTGTCGATATTGTTGGTTCAAATGTGTTGGAGAACTTAATGGAGAATGTTGGTATTCATCAGACCGATGCTGACAACACGTGTATCCTCCGTAAGAAGGACCAGAAGGTTGATAATCATATGGCAAATTTCGCTCGAAATTCCGACCACCACATACTAACACGTTTGGATTGAATTGTATATTTCTTGGTATTGTGGGTTTGTAAATAGTAGAACTATTTGGTTGGTTTTGGCAAGAGTATGCTTGACATGCCGGATTGTAATCGGTCATATAATTTTGTTGTTGGTAATGTACATTCGGCCGATAGAAATTAGCACTTGTGTTCAACTGCATCGCCACAAGTTAAATTCAACAACAATTTACAAACAATTTTTCATCGAAATTCGTTCATTTTATAATGAGAGGACAAATTACACAAATGAAAATTTAACTGACTTTGTCACTAAAATAGGTACATATGACATTTCTATTATGAACATGACACTGCGGATCACTTGCGAAAGTTTCCAACTAGCGATACCCTCCCATTGCCAGTAGATTTTCTTCCACCGTTCCTTCCGCCAAGCGGATAACTATGTCTCAACACAGTTGAGACACGTGCAGCAGCAGTGGAAACAGCAGATTTTTGTGATATTGCTGGACTTAATAGTGCAGCATTATTTGTTAAATTAAAATCAGTTTTTTGAACTGTATTTTGAACTTGCACGTGCGCAGTTGCATTAGGTTCCATTACTGTTTGTGAAAATAGCGCCTGTTGTAATTTTTGTCTCAATTGTTCGTCAAGTTGCTGTTGTTCTAACTTCTGCTGCTGTTGTTGGCGTTGTTGTCGAGGAAGACACTGTGGTTGTTGTCGTTGCAGCTGCTGCTGCAAACGTTGCTGTTCCGCTTGTTGTTTCAGCAAAAGTTGTTGTTGCAGCTGAAGCTCACGTTCTTTATGAATTTGGCGTTGTTGCTCTTCTAATTTTTCCTTCTGCAATTCCAATTGTCGTAGTTGTTCCTGAACATTCCGTTGCTCTGGAGTACTTTCACTAGCTTGAGATTGTTTCTGCATTATTTGTGATTTTTGCAATTCCTTTGTGTCTGCTGGGTTTTCTTGATCTTTAACAATTTCTCCAGATGAGGCTTGAACGCTTTTGGCCTCAATTTGCTTCTCCGCAATGGTAGATACAATTTCCGTTGAATCAATTTCTACAATTACTTTCTCAGTGGGAACGTATGTATTGTTGTTGTTCCAATTTCGTTTCTCCTGGAGGCGTTGCAATTGCTTTTCAGCTTCAACTTCGAGGGCAGTAACAACAATTCGTTCGGCCTGCCGTTTGATTTCCGCCATAGGTTCGGATGTCATAATATGTGCAACTTTTGTCACTAAGAATTTTTGTTCATCGACAAAGCAATTGCTTATGTTTTTCGTTTTCTTTGGGTTATTTGTCAGATCTTTGTCAGCTGGATTTGTTGACGTGGAGTACACATTTTCAGCTTTATGGCGGGCACAAATACATTTTTCACAACATACATTTTGTTGGATAACATGATATTGTTGACATGGAAATTGTTGGTGCCTTCCCGAGCAATTCATCGCGCAATTCATCTGTATTTCTTCTTCGCCTTCCTCATCATTCCTAACTTCACAAGTCGACTGGGTGAGAATACTATTTGGATTGCTACTCAGAGGCAGTGTTTTTTGGGCATTTAATGAAGCCGTGTTTGATGTTGTGCCAGGTGTTGATGAACCTTCCACGAAGTTTACAGTATCAAACTCACAAGGTTCACAGGTGCCGCACATAATATTTTCATCAGTACCATCCGAATCTAAATCAACTCCCAAAACAACTTTGGGGCTAACTTGTGTGGGAACTGCAGATTGCGAAAGAAGTGAATTCACGCAACTACCATGAACGGGCGTAGTAATCAGATCCGAACTACGAGTGATGCAGCTCTTGTTAACATACAGTGGCTTCATAATGGGGACCTTACCCTCAGACTCCAGGATCAAGTTCTCAGCCTCAACGATGCTATTAGTCTCAGTCTTTTTACTAACTTCGCATGGGCAACAAACGCACTTATCATACATCTTCTTCTCTTCCTTTATCGGTTTCTTTGATAATTCAGATACTTCTTCCTTACTCGCATCGGTGAAACCAAAATCGACTGTTTCACCGTCTTGTCCGGTAAAGCATTCGCAATCACTTGTATCGTCACATAAGCGATGATGACATAGGCACATACAATTCATTGGGTGCACATCCGAATAATCTATGGCCGACGAGGAGACATTATTCATAAAATTCCTATAGCAATGACATCGTGGTTTCCTAATGAATCTGTGACAATTCGGGCAGTGGAATTGGTTCGTGTTCATGCAATTTATGGACGAACCTGTCGACGTATCCACTGATTTATTTTGTACCGTCGCATTCTTAAAAATACTCGTAGTTTTACTTGGTTTCCATTGCGCCCAATAACATTCTTCCAATTTATTCAAATCTCTTCTAGAATGCACTGGACAATTTGTCGACACGGTGCGTCGTCCCGGTTCTGAATTGGCGTTTGCAAGGTTTAAAGTTTGAAATTTTCGATTCATATATTGCGCTCGTTCGTTATAATAGCTCTGGAAATCCGTGCCGTAGCAATTTTGATTTGTCATCGTCGTGTTCAATTTCATTGGTCGCTGATAATATACCGGAAGATTGTTATTCTCATTCCTGTTATAATCGTTAACCGATTCGTTCATTTCGACTTGACGCTTAAATGGGACGAAACTTGGTACGCGCTGAAAATCATTTATAAATTTATTATCAATAAGGGATAAAAACAACAAACATTTCTAACTTACCGGAGTGTATCGTGGTGTACGTGGAGACAATTCGGAACATTTGTCAGGGATCTGGATGAGCGACTGTGAAATTTTTCGGCCGAGTTTCTTCCCTCTTACAAAATGCAATCGTCAATATTCCATAAACCGAACGAATGTTTCTGTTTTCTATTCAAAGACCCTCATAATTACTAAATTGCAATTAAAATTTGATTTACATACACGTTGACAATAAATGATACAAATACATGATAATGACAAAAATGTTGATTAATGACAAATATAATACATAAGTTTGGGATTTGTTTTAAATTACGATATAGGACAATTTTTACCAGTAGGCATCATTTGTTTTTAAAATGATAAAAAATATTTTATTATTATTTTTGCATCTTGTATCATCGTGTATCTTGTAATTAATTAATTGTTAATCAGTTGTTTCATTACACATAGTTAAACTTGGCAATTATGGAAATATTGCAAGTACTTACTACTTTCTTAAACAAATTTAATTAGATTATAATTAAGTTTAAAGATATTCTGCAATTATTCCCTTAATTTGAATTGAATCCTGATTATTATAATAATGTACATTTTTGTCGTAAATTAATTTTAGTATTAGAATAATAATATTTATTATTAATTACATAATTATACTTGAAATAAAATGTAAATGTGCTTGGTTTTTTTTCCTCTCGATCTAATTCTTTTCAACTTCCAATCGCTATCTACATCATACATTAATTAATATTTTGTTTTTCAATATAATTTATAATAATATTTGATAATATGTATATCACAAAAAGAGTCAAAAAAACTAATCATTATCATTCATTATCAATACTATTTTCTGTTTCAATTTATTATTTCATTTTCATGCCTGCTAACAACTTTTGAAAAAGTCAAATTCTCCGTTCCAATTGTTATTTCGCGGCTCTACTTTAAGTAAGACATTCATGAATTATTCCTATTCCACATTTTTCTTTTCTTTTTTTTCTTCCTAACTGAGCTGATTGATCATAATAGTACACACAACTTCATAACAACTTACAAGAAAATATTAAAAATACGAGATCCAGTGTCATTGTATCAATTCATTCATCTTTGTAAATAAAAAATTAAAAATGTAAAAGAACTAGCTAAATAATTCAGTGACATTTGTTATACGAATACTAAAAGCATCATTAAAACGGTGTAATGTAAACATAAATCGAAAAATAAAACTTTAAAAAGAATTTAAAACGTTAAACAGCCATAAGAAGAATAATTTGTTATCAATTTAATTGAATAATTGAATTTGTATTCAATCAATGAGTTAATGGTTGTTTCGTTTGTTTTTTCTGTTGTTGTAATTTGTTTGTTTCTACCTTATTATTGTTTGAGTTTCTTGAAATATTACAATTGTGTATATACAAAAGTTTCTCCCTTCCATTCGTTTCACTTGTGTTAATTTATAATAAATTTTATAATTATATGAGAATTCACTTCGTATCAAAAACCCGATCTCATTTTACACTGCTATTCGACGACTGAACAAATGAACACGCGTGTATTGTATCACTTTTCCTTTTGCAACTTTCTTTCTAATTTTTCTTCACCTCCTTGCCGATTACCATTCCCTTACGATTTACGTTCATTCCAGTCGCCAATAATTTGTTAAAAGTCCTACTACACAACGAGAACGTTTTACAGTACGTACGTTACAATAATATAGTACAGAGTACATAAATGTACATTGCAATACAGTTATTTTATAGACATTATTTATACTTTCAAACAAATTAATTCGATCGTTCGTTAATCTATCGAATGTGCGTGCATTTTAGTACATTATTATTATTATTAT
>JARJEB010015719.1:0-19438 GCA_030264535.1 Liometoxenus newtonarum | reverse complement strand
AGGTTATATATAAAATAAATCGAAAAGGATAAGCACCGCTCAACTGTTCGTATAGAATCCGTCAATCGTAAAAGTAATTGTGTAATCATGTCATTTCAACTTTTCAATCAAAATTATACTTTTACGAGTTGTACGAAATCGTTGTCGGAAAGTTGCGCAAATTTGCGATTTTTGTTGCTCTATCGAGGCAAGACTTCTTGTCTTGACTCTTCACGACAATACAAGAACTGTCGTCAATTCAAGACAAGAATTCTTATCACGTGCAATCTAAATTCTGTTGTACTTATCAAGTTACAGTTCAAGTAGAAATTTTCATTATATTAAAATTTTGGTATAGCAGTTAATGATTCAAAGTACAGTCAACGATATTCGATGTTTGAGTGCTTCTAGTTCATCCTAGTCCTCTTTGCGTCCTTATGGCAATGTTCGGTTACAGTTCTGAAAGCATCTGAAAGTTTAGACATTTTGTTTCCTTTCCTTTCACAAGTTTCACGCCATCCGGTTTATAGCTTGTGCTTGAACACTAAAATATGGGAAAACGAAGCGAAACAGGCAGTATCTATACTACCTACCTACCTATTGAGCTATTGAAATACAAACACACTTAATTCTCACCCCTTCAACGTTTCGACCTTTCAAGCGTCACGTCATTTCATTTGCAAGTCATTTTCCAACGACTTTTCACACACTTTTCACGTGCTTTGATTGATTATGGTAAACCAATTATGTAATGTTGTAAAACTGGCTTTCGCAGTTCGCACAACAACGCGAGTACGTGAACACGCATCAGCAAAAACGGAATTATTTATTAACCTGATAACATTTTTACATTTAATAAACAAGTTCGATTCACATATGTGGGGGAGTTGACTGTAGAAAAGATTAACCGGTTCCAACTTAGCCATTCAGCCATCAACAGCCATCCGGCAGCATCAATAGCACATGTAATCCACATGATCCATATATAATCCACATATAATCCACATTACCCACCGAATTACCCTTCAGAGAGTAATATGGATTATATGTGGATCATGTGGATTGATTGCTGGATGGCTGAGTTGAAACCGGTAAATCTCTTCTACTGTTGACTTGAGGCAGAAAACGAGCAGTTTATGTTGGAAAGCTGAACTGATAAGTTAGAAGTCAAAAAATCGGCAAGTTTTAAAGTTTAAGTCAGTTAAGTCAGTTTAAGCCGGTTTTTTTAAGCAGTTCTTTCAGTTTCGTCAGAGCAAGAAAATAATTCAAATATAAAGGAAAAGGAAAAAAAGCGATTTGTTTAATGCAGTTTTAATCCAATTACAGAATGAAAGTTTTACAACTCAATTTTTTCAGATATTTATTATTCATTTAATTAAACAAAATACGTTTTTGAATTGAAAGAAATTTAACAATACAACTGAGTGATAAATAATTATACCATATCATGTTTAATGTTCATTGTTGTATACATATATCTAGAGCCTATATTACCTATAGAAAGTGGAATGTGTAACAACAATAAATAGAAACATACACTTTCATTTCGTATATCCGTAGTAATTCTTCGTTAAAAGCTCTCATTCTTATTTAATGAATAGCATTGAACAAAAAAAAACTGTTCTTTGTGCAATTCACCATTCGCACGATTCCAGCAGTATTTAATGCACGACCCCAAAATCATACTTCCTACTTTCAGACAAGAATTCCAGATACTCAAAACCTCAAGAGTCAAGACACAACTCTTTTTCTCATTATTCATCGGTTCAAAATCAGTAACATTAATCACCACACAATAAATCAATTCTCCTGTTCACGTTACTGAAAATCTTTCAAAAATTTGTATTGTTAGGCCAGAAACTATATACCGTGCGTTTATTTGACCGTCGAACATAGCATGTGCTCATTTGCCTATAGTAGGTAGGTGAACGTGAATTTTCGTATTTATTCCGAAAGTATTTTCACTTTCCGACTTACTGAAGGTAGGTAGATCTATAGAAGGAACGAAATTTCGAAATCGGATTTTCAAAGGATCTCCACGAATCTCACTTTACTGGGTCCGAAAATGTGGCTTTCGCGGAGACGCGAGTAGATGAGATTAGCTCATACGAGCACCACCTGCAGATGGGAATTTAACATGGTAGGTGGATTATTATTTGGATTATGTGGATTATATGTGGATTATGTGGATTATACGTGGATTATGTGGATCATGTGGATAATCCACATCCCAATCCACATAATAATCCACATAATCCACATATAATCCATATAATCCACATAATCCACATAATCCACATATAATTCAAATAATCCACATATAATCCACATATTCCCACCTTTCAGCTACCATATTAAATTGCCATCTGCAAGTGGTGCCTGTATGTGCTAATCTCTTCTACTCTTAACTGACATAGGTATAAGGTATCTTCTTGCAATAGGTATAAGGTAGGCAATAGGTTCGTTCCTACAATGCAAAACAATTAGTTTGAAGCCGTTCGATTCATGCATTTTGTACTTTAGTTCGCACTTGGCGCATGCGCAAAAAATCATTACGAATTAGTTCGGAATCCGGGAATCCTATGTAGGAACGAACCTAATGTACACAATGATTCGCTCACAGGTCAATGCAGATAGTTAGTTAATCATAGTAGTGGTAACTATTGGTAACCGAGCAACACCTGGTATAACCGTTCATCGCGCACGAATATTTATCTCGTAAGTTCGTTGCTATGCTTGTTCTTGTTCTTGTTCGTTCACTTGTTCGCTGGTTGGTAGTTTTCGCTAATAAATAATTCCTATTAGATTACAATCATGTTGCACGATGTGCAATTGCAAGTTGCAACTCGCTGAAAATATAGAGAGAAACAAAATGATAGGTATATGCCATGATTGTAACTTATTTGTAACTATAGGTACAGGGAGATGTGCAACTAAATCAAAAGATAAGTATCATTTGGATGTGATTGTTATTTGTATATTTGCGCAAGAAATTGCTTTATTTTTCAGCAACAGAGAAGGTGCAATATTACAAATATTACAATAATAAATCAAATAAAACGTATAAATAAATAAAGTAAATTAATGCGCAATTACATCTATAAAAATCGGTGCGTTAAATTCGCAGCGCACAACTTTCCGACCATATATAGTATCATTCCGTAGAAGTCGTCAATCGTAAACCAAATTTGTATCGGAAAGTGGAAATTGCACAGAACTTTAGTGATATATCAAAAGATAATCATTCATATTTCCACTTTCCGATCAAAATTACTTCTACAAACGACGATTTTTACGAAATCATACTGTATATGGTCGGAAAAGTTGTGCGCTGCGAATTTAACGCACCGATTTATTTTATACGTAACTAAATAAATAATAATTTGAAAATAAATGAAAGACCCAGTATACTGCATATTTAAAACACCCTGTACATTACATATTTCCTTTAAGCCAATCTGATCTTCACATGTTTCATCCGTTACATTTTTTGTCGATTTTAACTGTTTAGAGAATGTTAGGGAGTCGTCATGGTAACCATACTTATATTCTATTCTAATTGTTTTGTGATACTTACTAGTATGAAAGTTTACGAATTAATATCTCACAAACTATGCATCCGACGAAAAAATGTTATAGGAATTGAAATGTAGAGAATTGACAGGGCTACAAGAATTTATTTTTTATTTTTACGTATATGCAATATTTTGCCACTTATATGCAAATTTATGTTTTGACATCCTAGTAAAGTGCCCTTCTTTACCGACCGATTTCATTTATTTTTACTCCAGGTTCTCACTATATGGACATCTACGCACGTACCAAATTTCATCCCGATGCGTTGCGCGGTTTGACAGGAATTTTGTTCGCAGGAACATACAAAAGCTTGACATTTTAGGAATTAATATCTCACAGGTTTTAAAATGGAGAGATATCCCTATAAGAACGTATTTTTTGTTTGGTCGGGATTCACAAATTTTTGTTTTGACATTTACGTTATGTGCCGTAGTGCCCTTCTTTACCGACCGATTTTGTTTATCTATTCGGATCTCCACGAATCATGGAAAAATAAGACTTTCATTTTTTTCCGATTACATTACTTTCCTATTCCTATATACCTTCGGTATATGGTCGGAAAGTAAAAATATGGAGCTTCAGTCTCTCTGTTCCGTGCAGGGCGCCGACTACGGGGGGGCCGAGGGACTCCGGCCCCCCTGAGCGCCAATATAGCGGGGCCGGGCCCCCCTGAGAAATCTCCAATTCGCCAAGTGCAAAAAAACCATTTTGCAATTGCTCCCAAATAAGCGGTAAATTTGAATGTTAACGGTGATTGGTGGGCCCAAATGTATAGTAAAGTAAATAAATGTCTTAACTTATGGTTTGTTTTTTAAAATCCGTATTCTTATTTTTCTTATTGCGGCCCCGGCCCCCCTGAGAAAATCATAAAGTCGGCGCCTATGCTTAAACCAACAACAAAACAAATATATAAACTTCACCAGCAGCTAGAAAATCATGTTCGCTGCATACCGTCGCAGTCGAAATAATTTCTGTTGTCGGTTCGCTAGAGTTATTTGCCGTGTCAATGCAGTATTTAATCGAAAAACGCCTCCACCATTGCAGCAATCTAAAAGTCGTTTCTATTTAGGTTTCGGCACAAGCGTCAACTCCAAGATGCAGCAACCAATTTCACCACCACCACGACGATCTCTATCACCCGACCAACCGAATCCAGCAGAACCAATTACCGATGCGCCCAGTATTACAATTAACAAAATTGGAAAATCACTACGCACCTTACTCCTAAGTAAGTTTGATTGCAATCTTCGTTTTCATTTTCGTTATACGTTATCCATTTTGGTTTTTCCTTTTGTCGCAGGTGAAAACACATGCTTGAAGGATCGCAAAGTTTCGGGCCGATTAGTAAGAAGATGTGCTCCGGGCACTGAACTGGTTGATTGGCTGTTGGAATTATCACCGGGCATTCACACAAGGGCACAAGCAGCCGGGATGTGGCAAGCGTTGCTCGAAGAAGGCGTTATCGCTCACGGTATGTCACAAACCGGAAGTTGGCGCCGGTTTAATACGGTTAATTCATGCAAAGTAACGGGGGAAATTACCTAATGTCGCCTGCTTTTACAGTTGCCAGAGAACAGCCGTTCAAAGACAAGTGCTTCCTCTATAGATTTTGGCAAGACGAGGAAGGCAATGCGACGGCACTTCCAACGCATGAAGATGTCACCGCTGCGGAGAACCAGCTGCAAGAGTCGATCGTAACGCTGATTAATCGCGGACCGGATGCTGTTTTACGAATGATATTGAGAAAATCGTAAGCTGCAAGAAAATATGACAAGTTTACATAATATCCGCCATTTTATATTAGGAGTCATGAACGCACCCAAGACGACTTGGAGACGATTTACGAAGAATTGTTGCATATTCGAGCTTTGGCGCATTTGACAAATTCGGTGAAACGAGAATTGGCAGCAGTCCTCCTTTTCGAAGCTCATCCAAAAGCCGGAGGCATTTGTAAGTACAAATATAAGGGCTATTTTCAAAATGTCACTTTAAGAGCTACTCGGAATTACTCTGGGTACGCAAGCGTACTAGCACTGAAACTAAAACTTAACCTATATCTATATAAATATCATCCAAATTGACAAATTTATATCTAATTATTGGTGTGTAGTATTTCATCAAGGCGATGAAGGTCGTTCCTGGTACATAATCCTTCGGGGATCCGTGGATGTGGTCATCCATGGTAAGGGTACGGTAAACACTTTACAAGAAGGCGATGATTTTGGTAAACTTGCACTTATAAATGATGCACCAAGGTAATACTTCCTTAGTTTATTCTATTTTATACAATTCTAAATCGAAAACTACATTTAGGGCAGCGACAATTGTCCTTAGAGAAAACAACTGTCACTTCCTACGCGTAGATAAAGAAAATTTCAATCGAATTCTCCGCGATGTGGAAGCAAATACAGTTAGACTTAAGGAACACGGCAAAGATGTACTCGTCCTGGAGAAGATATCGCCGCAACAGAAAACTGCGTTCTCGTATTTCAAGTATACAAATTTCCCCATTAGTTATTCATCGAGGATCGAGCGCTTTGTTTCACAAAAGGCGAAAAAGTGCTCTTTCTGTATATATAAGGGCGGAATACAGATTAATTTGTTTCAGGTACACCGTTATGGCAGGCACTCCTCAGAAAATGTTAGAGCATATACTGGAAACGCGCCTGGATAATTTAGCAGGACAAACGAACACCGCACAGGATCCATTACTCGAAGACTTTCTCCTCACTCACATTGTCTTCATGCCGACTCATTTACTTATTGACGAATTGGATAGAAAATATCCTTTTTATACGCATTCTTTCCTTGCTTTTGACTATTTAGTACACTAGCGTATAAATTTAAAATTTAAATTGACGAGGCTTATTGGTATGATAGAAATAGATTAGCCGGGGACAGCATTTGCTAAACGAAGATGGAGCTAGAGATGCAAAATTCTAACTCTCATTACTGGCACATAGGGCGCCACGTCAAATGGGCGTCAATATGTGCCAGACGAAGAAGAGTTAAGGCAATCATGGTCTTTCTTTAAGTTATCCTCGTGGGGCGGGCATATAAAAAAACAATGTGCTGAATCCATTTGATTATGATTACACCCATAGAGATAGAAGTCTACAGGGAGAACATAAAGTCGTTTTACGGCGTGGAGCAAGGGACAGAAGGGAATTACACCAATTCGCCATATTTGAGCTGCGTTCGGCTATTCAGCAGAAGAGTTGAACTGCGTTCGGCTATTCAACTCTATTGACTCTTTTCACTCTAAACGCTCTTTAGTCGTTCGGCTATTCTAAAAAGGGTGAATCGAGCTCTCTTTTTATACGTATAAAAACTCCACTCCAACTCTGTCCGAATAGCCGAACGCAGCTTTGGAGTGGAGTTTTTATACGTATGCATTCACTCTTTTTGGAATAGCCGAACGACTAAAGAGCGTTTAGACTGTTTACGAGTGAAAAGAGTCAAATAGAATTGAATAGCCGAACGCACCTAAAAGGCACGCCATTTGAAATAAAGTCCAGTCTCGTGTCACTAGTTTGTGCATGTACTTGGGGTAGTCTACATTTTATGGTTTTAGTTTGTTTTGGTGGGAACAAATATGGCGGACCAGTGGCATTCCTTCTAGGAATATTATAACTCTATGATTATACCAGATTGTCCTCCATATTGCTTAATCTAACCTAATTTGTTGTCTATTTTATTGAATTTTTCTTAATGAAAGCTACTTATCATTTGGAATCGCCAAACCAGGATAGTGATTTCGTAGTAGCATGTAAGAAACGTGTCGTTCAATTTGTCTATAGATGGGTGGTAACTATCCGCTATCCTGTCTTCGAAGACGAGTCAGCTGTAGAATTCATCGAAGATCTTGCCGCTGAAGTCGAACAGGATTGTATACAATTTAGTGAATTACAAGAGGATTGTTCCATGATACATTATGTGATGACCCAGTTAAGAAGGTATAGATCCACACATTTAGTAAATCTAGTTTTGGGTATAATATTTGAATTACAAATGAAAGGTATCAAGAGGATTTGAAACTGCACGAGAATCAGAAATGGAAATTGCCTCCACTGGGACAACCAATCAGTTTATTCAGTGGTGGAGACGAGGAGAACATCCGAACATTGATAAAAGCACAGGACGATAGTAAGCAAGCTTTTTTCGTTTGGTATATATCTTGCAATTGTTGGTGATTTGTATCTCTGCAGTAATATTTCGAGTTTATTGTGCCGATCACACATACTGCACATTGAGACTACCAATTGACAGCACAGCGGAAACGATAAAACTTTTCGCTGCCGATAAACTGAAGCTACGCACAACGGACGAATTGTGTTTGGTTGAAGTAAAATCAAATGGTGAACGCGTCGTTTTCAAAGATAACGACATCAGCATCGCGACGGCGTTGAGTTTGAATGGACGGATTTTTGTATCGCCCAAGGAACATTTAGATGCATTGGTGAGAATGATTTGAACTTCATAAGCTACTCTCGTATATTTTTCCGCTTTCCATACTATTTCCCATTCTTTTTATTTACCCATTTCATCCCGAACTATGCGTAAGTATTAATAATGTATTGTTCTGATGATTTAGACGCCACTCACAGAACAGGAAGAAGCGACGCAGGGCATTGAGAGCGACATTGAATTATTCAGCACGAAAGAGCTCGCCTATTACATGACGTTATTCGATTGGGAATTGTTTTGGTAAGCCTTTAAGTACATTCCTATCTGAAAGCTTTTAGATTCTAGGGTTGAAATGCTTACTGGAATCTAAAATCTAGAGTACACCCTCCCCCCATCAAGGACTAGTTTCTCATTTCTGAATACAAATTCAGTTAATCGCTGATAAAAACTAAAACTAGCTCGAATGTTGTATTCCAAGGTCAATTCAAGAACAGTGATAGGTCCAAGACGTTTATAGACCAGTCCAAGACGCGCTATTATGGCCAACACTCCCACTCTAAAAGCGACCACAACCGTTTTTCTAATGGTTTTTCTGCATTTAAAACAAAAAAATACCTATAAAGCCTCGTTCTCACTTGCGAATATTCGGAAATCGCATTTTTTCACGTTTTTGATGATTCGCATTGAGAATAATTGGTCTGATTTTTTCCCATATAATTCTTACGGCGAGGTACACGGCTGTCACGTAAGTTTTTGAAACGGGTGAGGTAAACACACAGGTTTTCAAAAATTGCGAATATTCGCAAAAAGTAGAAATGATTTCAACTTTTTTCCGATGGCTGTCAAATTGTCTGAATATTTGGAAGTTCTTTCCGAATATTTGCAAGTGAGAACGAAGCTTTAGACGGCTTGAAAAATTTCTGGCTCGTTTGAGGCTTTGTTTTTGTGCCCACCAAATCCCGCCAACCCAGTATATAAACAGCTGTTTTGAACTGATCTATAGATTTTATGACTGATATTAGGCTGATTTGATTTCTATTCCTTGAACTTTGATGAATTTACAATTTAGTATTTATACACTTACCAATGTTGTTAGGTGCGTCCATGAATACGAATTAATTTACAACACATTCGGCCGTCATCATTTCGGTCAAATCACAGCGAATTTGGACGTCTTCGTGCGTCGCTTCAACGAAATTCAATATTGGGTTGTGACCGAAGTTCTCATGTCGATCAGCTTAAGCAAACGAGTCGCCATTTTACGAAAGTTTATAAAATTAG
This sequence comes from Liometoxenus newtonarum, assembly GCA_030264535.1. Classification (NCBI taxonomy): domain Eukaryota; kingdom Metazoa; phylum Arthropoda; class Insecta; order Coleoptera; family Staphylinidae; genus Liometoxenus; species Liometoxenus newtonarum. The sequence goes on along the minus strand of JARJEB010015719.1, from coordinate 10,195 downwards.
CTGCTTAGTAAGTTTAAGTGTACCTACTGTTATTTTTATCGCAGTAATTGGTAATGCGGATGCGGTAAATTAGTTGTAGGGAATATCAAAATTTGAATGCCTTCTCTGCGATTGTAATGGGTCTGAGTAACGTGGCTGTGTCACGTTTATCGATGACTTGGGATAAGTTGCCGTCGAAATTTCGCAAGCTTTTCACTGAATTCGAATCACTTATCGATCCGAGTCGGAATCATCGTGCGTATCGCATGAGTGTGGGGAAGATGCAACCGCCAGTCGTACCTTTCATTCCATTACTGCTCAAAGATATGACTTTCACACACGAAGGCAACAAAACGTGCCTCGATGGCTTGGTGAACTTCGAAAAGATGCATATGCTCGCACAAACCATGCGAACTATTCGATTTTGTCGTAGTAGACATTTGGGTAAGTAATTGTTTGTTATACAGGATGTACCGTACAACAAACACATTTTCAATAGAATTAAATTAAATGAGTCACCAATTTGGCAGTCAGTGGCGTAGCTACAATGAAGCATGTGAATTAAAGCAGTGCTTCCTGGCCCACAATGGACAAAATACTAAAACTTTTCTTTCTTGATTAAATACTACACCAGGGGGCCCTTCCGAAAATTTTGCTTACGGGACAACAACTCGAAAAATGAAAAATTAAAGCGAAAGTATATTTGACATGTTAACGGGTCCTGATCATTTTCGTCATAGTTTAATGCCGTTATTATTAATTTCGCGTAATTAATTATTCGTAGTTCTAATAAACGTATTGATTGTTTGATTAATTTTCCAGTACTTGAACCGCCATCGCCAAAGAGTGAAGGGGAGGTGAAGTCGTATATTTCGTGCTTGCGCGCCATCGATAATCAAAAGGTATTGACGAACATGTCGCAGAAATTGGAACCGCGACGATCGTAAGTCGTAAGTTGGCGTTAAACACGAACCATAGCCAAGTTGTAATAAGAAAATAGTAAATATATCGTACTGAATATTTAAAAAATCTTCCAAAAAATTGTCAAATCCATCAGAGCAATTTAACAAGTACAGATGGCGCACTAGTCGACTTTATGGCTAAAGTAAAGATTATTGTGGCACCATCTAGCTAGAATATATTCATTCTCCATTTCCATAAATATCCAGTACGTTAACTTATTGATTCAGTAAGTAATTTTGGGGGTCCAAAAACATAGAGTTTACATTACATCTTACTTAAAGTGTAATTAAGCCTAAGTGTATTCGAAATAAATACAATCAAAGATTATTATAGTATAGATAAATAATCAATCATGCAACTTATAAACGTAATAAAATGACAGACGCAGAAATTATATTTACATTTGGTAAAGTAAAATTAAATTTAAGAAGATGAAGAGTGATTGAAGAAACTAATGTTGAAATAATTAAAGAAAATATTGTTCAAAGCAATAATAACGATAAAATGAAATGAATATTTATAAAGCACACTATACACTATAATAAACTAATTAACGCACTATTTAACACTTACGAATCTTTCAGATTCTAAATTTTTAAGATTTCAAAATTATTTTTCCTTAAATTTTTTTATCAATTATTCAAATATTTTTTATACTTACTTACATTGTTAGTATGATAATAGTTAATGGTTTATAAAAGAGATGGCGCAACAGCAGTCGACAACAATGCCATCTGCAATAGAATAGTCCATAAAAAGTTCTTTTTGATGAATACGTAGCAGAGAGTTTAATATGTAATAAAAAGTCTGATAGCACTTTGACAGCATGCATCAGCTGTTCCGAACTGCTTATGAGTTCACCAGCGCCCTCTTGAACACAATTTTGTAGATATTGAATTTGTATTACTATAGACACATTGACAAGAAAGTAAGCAATATGGCTGCAAGTTGTTAATTCATAAGATCACCGTAAGGTGCGTTATTGTCCATGTAGAAATGCTTATAGGTTATTTTTAGTAATCACACTCATCCATATTAAACTTTCTGGTATCTAGCCATTGAATTATTTCCATTTCTCGTAATTCTTACAATTATAAAGAATAATAACAAAACATTAAACATTAATAAAAGTGTAAATCGATAAAGAAAATGCTTCAATTGACACGAACAAATAATTTGTTAATGACAATCATAAACTTGTAGCAAAGAAATAGTTAGAATGTATAACATTTGTAACTTTTCAGTATTCGTATTAGTGAATTAATTGAACCGGATATTAGGTTTGTTTCATCAAAGCACCGAACTAGTTCTGAACCGTTCCGAACTGTACGACGCATGAGCAGTTTTGAAAAAGTGTTGCTTTTTTATAACTGCTCATGCGTAGTACAGTTCGGAACGGTTCAGAACTAGTTCGGTGCTTTGATGAAACAAACCTATTATTTTTACTGAAATTCTTTAAATATAACTTACTAACCTATTTCCTAGTCTATTTATAGATTAGCTACTAACCTCAATTTGATACTATTTACCAAACTATTTACTAATTGTGTTTTTAAGCTAACTTGGCACTATATTGATTGAATTCAATATTTTTCACTTTCTGTTGAATGTTTTCCACTTGCTTATCTTGCTAATTTTTAAGTTGCCATTTCCCAATTATAGAAAATGTAAAATAAAACCGTAAAAACATAGATATGAGTATGTAAAAAAAAGTTTTCGTCCTTTTATCACTAATATATGATGATGTAATTAATCCAGTGATAAAATTTGTAAGGTGACACTCCAAAATATACATCACATGCATGTATTTGTATTATATTTATGCAAAAATGCATATACACTTATAATAAATAAGAATTTAAGAAGAAATATTGAAGATCTAAAAGAAGATTGAAATTCTAAGCATAAAAACATAAAATGATTCATTTATTGATGTTTGTGAGTTTGTGATCAGACAAAATAGGTACCTATATTAAAGTTATTACCTACTACATGAAATAACAGCTATTCTAATAACGATAAAAACGATAAAATCATAAAATAAACTTATATTCAAAAGTACTTGCGAATATTGTTAAAATTTAAAATATTAAAAACTTTTCATCAACTATATTAATAAAATTACTTACGAGATTTCTTGTAAATAATGAAGAAAAATTAAAAATAAATTGAAGAAAAAAAGAAAAAATTGAAAAGTTCATTCCAACATTATTCATATTCATTTACTTTAAACCATTTTATTATACAGTAAATTTATTTATCGTGTGGCCATAGGGATTTACGTGTTAAAAACTGTAGGTCATGTTAACGGGTCTCCTGCTGAATAATTTGCAATGAAAAAGTCACACTCTTAATTTGGACCATATTTAACCCATTTTGATGATTTTTAATACCGACCGTTGTCCAGTTGCTTCGGAAAAAAATAACATGGTAAGCAACCAAACTAACAACTGCGTTTAGGCAGTAAGCAATTTTACCTTTTCTAAAAGCGAGTACGTCGACATTATTTAATTGTTTCTTCGCGAAAACTGACGTCTTAACAATTTATTCATTGACAGAATGTTGTTTAAACATTTGAGCAACGTAATAATGGATACTGGGTTGCATACATCGACGGAATCGTTTACTCAGATCAATAAAATATTGATGTTAGTATGGTTACCTTAGGTATTGTCGGAAAGTAAAAATATGGTGCGGGATACCGCACAACTTTCTGATACTTGGTGTGGTGTAACTATATAACGAAATTAGTTGCAGAAACAAAACAAAAAGAACAATGGGAGGCATTTGCTCTTTAGCCGGCCGGAAGTGATATAAGAAATGGAATAAATCTTATAACAGGTAAATAGAAACAATCGTTATAGCCTTAATCTATTTCTAATGGAATCAAAAGTTTCACTATCATATATTCATTACATCTTTTGTAATTCCATCATACATTTTACAAATGTCTGCAGGGATAATATTTAACACGCAAAATTTATAATTAAGCAGATCCATTAACCGTTTTGTTCATTTCTTTAGTTTTCCACTCTCAGCAATTCATGTATTCTTTTTTTTTCTTCATAATATCGTATTGAATATGTTATACTCATAACAAATTTGAATGTACATTACACTAAAATTACGTTACACGCGTTCGTTTTACCACTGCTTCACTTCAGTTGCGCGCGGTAAAGTGAAATGGAATGGCCCTTGACTTGTCGTCGTCGTCCAAACGATTTGAACTGAAGTGAAACTCGCTTTAGAAAAGTATATTTCCATTTTACTTCAGATACCTAATGATGTGGTGGTTAAACGAACACAGGTATTGACACCCATAATAGACTTACAATATTTTTATTTGTTTATTTAATTTTTTTCTAACATTTTTCATTATTTGTATACCAAAAGACAACACATAAAGAAAGATAATAATGAAATAAAACATTAGATGTGTTCTTTCCGAGAAATATGTACGACAAAACAAAGTGAACTGATAAATGGGAGTCAATTATTCAGTTGACAGACACAATTTGGCTAAGTTTGTCTCAGTTCGCTGTGAAACTGTTTCAGTTATGAGGATTTTGAATTTTGTAACCTTTGAGAATGTTGCCTTTGTGCCTTCTTTATATAATAATTTTACTTTGGATCTTTTCAAGCCAGAAACATTCGATTAGATTCTACATTTTCCATTAATCATATATTCAATTTTGAAATCGTGAACCTATAAGAGCATTGCCACGAATGCCACGTCTTATTAACACCTAGTTTCATACAAACCGCTTTTGCCGATGTACCTCACCCACTTGATGACATCGTGATCAGAGTAATTGAGTTTGGGCTCGAATACCTTCAAATATCTAACTTTAAATCCAGACGGCGCGAAAGGAACTTCAAAGTTCATCGAAATCGGTGGCCGTGTCCATTTCTTCTTCGATTCCGTCTCCAACAACTCTATTTCCGCCGACAATTGTGTTTCTTTCATTCCGGCCAAACGTTTAATCCTAGAGAGAAATATTTTAATAAATTAATAAACCTTTTCTATTTGTCTATCAAAACTGTGATTGGTATACGTACTTCCACACAATGGCATTTTCGGACGCTTTATACTTTGCTTTACCCTTCAAACAAATCAATTGCACACCAGATGTGTTCAACGGCGTAGGTATCTTCACTTCGATCTTCTGACCAAGAAGCGACGACTTGAAGTTGCTTTTCAACACAACTTTCACCTCCATTTTAGTCCGTCCGACTTCACGCACCAAGGGGATGACTCGAAACGGCAACGAAATGTCTTTGGTGGTGCGATATCGCATCAGTTCAAATTCCTGATCGGGTGGAATGAAACTAATCGCGTGTTCCGTCTCAAACTTACTGAGTTTCACACATTGGTGAAACTGGCAATCGTCGATGACGACAACAGGCTTTCCGGAACGCGTAGCTTCAGCTTCGGCAGCCACACCCAGACTGCCTTTGCCTTTCGCCTCCATGACAATTTTATCATTGATTCCAAACTTGCATTCGGGCATTCCGGATAAATACGACTTCATTACCACCTTACCTGCCACATGAGCCGATAACACTTGACCTGAAACCAGTTAAAACCATGAAAATTAAATCAAAAAAGTTTTTTCAATACTAGCTCTACCTGAGAGCTACTACGCTTGCGCAATAAGACTTAAACTGACCTTGTGGTGACATCAGCAAATTAACATACTCCAACACGTCCAAGAACAATTCGTTGCGACGATATTTGATGCCTTCACGTCGCCAACCAATTTGTCCAGTCACCTGCGAAGTAATCTGTGCCTGTTCCTCTTTGGTAGCTGATTTGATACCCTGCTGAGTGATAAATGTCTTGAGAACGCCTGTATCTGAATTCTGGGGATAGCCAAAGTCCAAAATCTCATCCAATAATTCGTAGATAAGCACGAAGTTACTCTTGATATTTTCTTCGGAAATCTTGCCAAAATACGATTGCATTACTTCGATGAACTTCAACAAGAACTCGAAAACCATGGCAGCGTTAACATTTTGCTTTGTAACTGCAGCCAGCCAAATGTTAGCTCTCTGAAATTACAACTTTCCAAGTTAATACGCGAATTACTACATAAAATTAATTAAATATGACGTTTTTGGGCTGCAATTAACATACCTTGATGTGGAAAAAACTGGTACGAGCTATATTTGTCACTGGCGATCGGACTTGTTGGCGTGCATGGATAACATTCACACGGAATGCATCCACTGCATTTCGTCCAATATCGTCACGATAAACGCGAGAAATCAGGACTTCGCCCTTATGGTTGTAAATGAAGAGTCCTCCGATCATCTTGGAATCTGTGAACACACTGAAAGGCAATGAAAAAAGTACAACACCCATTAATTTCTTATTCAGAGAAAAATTGTATTGATCAGAAGTTTAAATGACGATTAGAAAGGAACGTGAAATTTTATGCATCCAAAAATATGTATAATACAAGCTGGAGTATATTAGGATTGAATACTTACAGTTATTCGTTTGATTTCTATTGTACAAGCTAGTTAAAAGTTAAAACTTTACAAACTTTATACGACGACAACAGAATCGGCCATTTTACACCCACTTTTACGTTTTACACCGTTTACAAGTACTGATTTAATGAAAATTCATACAAGGTATACAAATAGTATTCATTTTTACGAAATCTTGAGTTATAATGGTAGGAACAGAAAGAAAAATTATTAATAATGCAACAAAATAGGTAACACATCAAGTACAAAGTGTAAGTAGCTAGTGCAATCAATTAACTGCAATTTTTTTGTTGCGAATTGTTACTAACTTCTGGGAACACCCTGTTTATGCTATTAAATTTCAGTTTACACTTTTGTCGTGAATGGCAGCACCATCCGGACTAAATTTATACTGTTTTCTGCTGGTAGAGGTCGCCAACGACAACCTCTACTGGGCAAAACGCAAGGTCACACTTATCAGCTCAAAACATTTAAGATATAATTTTCAGATTTTAGCGAGAGCAATTTTTAGATTCAGCATTAGATTTGCAATAACATACTAAAGATTCAATTTGATACAAAGATATGAGTCGCCAAATCTCACAAAAAATTCAAATTGTTTGTGTAGTCGTAGTCGTGCTTTATCTTATATCTTCCTATGACAATATGTCAATCGTAGTCAAGATTGCGTGTGTGTCTGGTTGCATATAGTCGCAAACGTGGAACGTATAGGAAAAATTGCTATCAATTATATCAATTATTTTTGTCTCTTTATATAAATTCATAGATGTTTATATAAATTAAATAAAAAATAAAAAAATATGTATAAATTATATATTATTTGAAACGATAGATGTATATATGTAGCTTCCTCTCCTGAGAGGTCGCTACCAACACGATTTTTGATATTGTTATAAATGTTCTAAAAACATATTTTTGTTGTTGTACAACTGCAACGCAGTCGCAAACGATAATAGTTCGTAGAATTAGATAGCCTGGAAGTTGGGGAACATGCATGGAGTGACGCAATAACGACTATGACGACAAGTTTTTATGATTAAAAGTGCCGTGCCGCCAGCTCGCCAGAGTAAGGCCAGGCCAGTTTCCTCGAACAGTCCGACTGGTGGTTCGAGCCCTCGAACGGCTCAAATCGAACCGCGAACGCCGCCAGTTGCAGTTTCACAGTTTGATTCGGTTCTGGAGCAGATTAGTTGTTCTACTCCGATGCGATCGACGGTAGCAAAGTATAGCAACGAAACACGAAACGAACAAGTCTGAAGCCAGAGAACAAGCTATCGTCGTCACATTCGTCGCGCCCGAGCAGTAGCTAGCATAAACTTTTTCAGTGCATAGAATAAAGTTGCTTGCGTTGAGAGTGAGTCAGAATCTGTAATTCTGCATAACTTCCAGTTCACTTCACGTTCGCGAAGTTTGAATTCAGATGAAAACAAACCTCAACCTGTTGCATCGTTGCATGTGCGTGCGAATGTTTAAATTTAGCTCGAAATTTAGTGACGAAACAAAAACATTCGTGTTTTGTGGTTCAATCATTTCATCAGTATCAGTGGATTAAATCAAATACAATAACCAGTTGGAATAGAAATAGAGAAGTCAATCGAAATGCTAATCACAAGCAAAAAGCAATTCTTGCCTAGTGTGGATCTCAACAAGGACGTGATTATCATGCGGTGAAGTGAGTGTACACACAGAGTCACAGTGAACAAAGTGCTTTTCAGTTCAGTTTCCACTCCTGTCCGGTCCTGTCGCTTGATTTGATAGATTCGTTAATAGTTTTGTGTTGTAGTTGCATATAGTTGCGTGGTGTGCATAGTGCTCACGATTTTTTTTTTACATGAATAAAATCTAATATCGAATAGGAAACATGGGATCTTCAACGTCCAAAGAGGATCCGTCGCCACTACAACTACAACTTCAACACCAACAACAACACAACAACCATCATAATCAGCAGCAGCAGCACGGCGGACACGGCGGTTTCCATGATCGGCCTGAGAGCATGTTGAGCAAACATCATCATGCCAGACAAGCTAGTATTCGCGTTAAATCCAAACAACCGATGCCTGAACCTAATGAACTTGAGAAAAGATTTACGAAAGTTTTGGTGAGTTTCAAATTATCTTCATAAAAAGAAAAAAAAACTAAAACGAATTTTCATAAAATTGAGAATGCCATGGTTTTGTTTGGTTGCCAATGGTAACATTGCTTACAGCAACTAATCAACAAACCAAACCAAAACGCATTTTCATAAAATTGAGAATGCCATGGTTTTGTTTGGTTGCCAATGGTAACATTCGTAACTACAGCAACTAATTAACAAATATTGCGTTTTAGTTGTTTACTTTTGTTTGCTTGTTTGTTGTTTTTACAAATTACGTTCGTATAATTGAAACATGATCATTAATTTTATTAAACTATTTCAACAAACGTTAACAACACGAATAATTGAACAAAACGGTTACAAGTTATGAAAGAAGAAACATGCGGTAAGTCAATTTTTGTCACAAATTTTATTGGTAACTCGACATAACCTAAAATTATAAAAAACATTTAATCATAGGAATAATTCATTTATTTTCTCGTTTATTTCATTCTTGTTGCAATATGAAAATTATCAAATGCTAATAAAATATTTGCAAGGAATTGAACAACGAAATTACGAAATATTTATTTTTATCCACATATCAGCCATTTTATCTCAACTCTTATCTCTTTAGACTTTATTCTTTTCTTTATTTATGTATTCATTTATAAAGAAACTACAAATAACAGTTGAAGTTGAAATGATAATAAAACTTATCTTATATCACACTTAAGAATGTTGTATGCACAATTCTTTTATTAATGTTGTTATTCATACAAATTTGAAAGTCATAAATTTTATTGATAACAACATTCTCGAAGCGCAAAAGTGCAAATATTCTTTTATCAGACTTCGTTTCCCATTTAGAATACAATCAATGGATGATAAGTTTGCTTATCTTTTGACGGTGTTTAACTGTTATTGCTCAATTTGATTTTCCGCAAATGATTCATGCACATTAGGACAATGCACAAGTATTTTTATGTTTGTTGTTGGTTGTTTCCCATTTGCTTATGCATGGAATTTACAAAGTTTGTATGTGTGGTTTTGCATTATTCACTTGATTCTAAGTAAGTAACTAAATTGCAAGCGGTTACACATCCGTTTGCGTTATCGTGATTTTATTGATAAATGATAACGGAATTCACTATCCAAAAAAAAAAAAAATAGTTTGTATAAATTTCATCAATTGCTTAACTTCTGTTCTATCTAACTTTATGAAGTTTGAAGTAACATACCTACTGACAAAGTTAAAATGTTCTATTTTTAACTAGGAAAGGTTAAGGTTACAAAAGAAGGAGCTTTTTATAGAAACGAATAGTCTTTGTTAACTAAACGCTTGGTAAACTCGGAAATTTGAAATTCACCAACAGAAAACTTAAAAGATGAACCTTAAAAGGATTAAAATTGTTTTGTTTTTGGTATTTTATAGTACTTTAATTGAATTACATATTTGGAAAATTAATTTCTTGTACTTAATTGTTTTGTGTGAAGTGCTTTGCAAGTAGAAATGAATAGAAGAATTCGAAGAAGAATTTTGCATCTTTTGCATTCGTTACTGGTGAAAGTAACGAATGTATCCGGTAATCGAAGAGTAGGTATTTGGTTACTTTTTCGGTACTCGGTAATAATAATGTTTAAGTTTAATATTTAATAATAACATAAATATTTAAAAAA
>JARJEB010015718.1:0-11100 GCA_030264535.1 Liometoxenus newtonarum | reverse complement strand
GCCACTGCCCTGTCGTTAGCAATACAAATCCCCGTTGCCATGAGTTTGACTCGTTTATTTTACCATCGTACATAGGAACATAGCACATGCTATGTTCGATGATAAAATAATCGCACGGTATATAAAATTAAGAGTTAAACGTAAATTCGAAATGTTTTCTATTTTTTTTCTTGCTTTCATCTCTCAGTGGCCGCCATAACAGTTATTTCCTTTTCACCGTAACGCAATATAACTTTCTTCTTCTCACATGGCGCTATGAACATTCTCAGTTGACAGTTCACAAAAGAGTCCAAGTCCAATTTATATCAATTCGAAGAATTGTTACCGCACAACTTGGTTTCTTCAATTTCCCGACCCCAGTTATAGATAGTATCGTTCTATAATGCGAAAATTATCAGTGCTGCCATTTTATTATGTTGTGTACACTCTAGGAACTAAATTTGCATTATTAAATTTTCTGCGAAAAAAGAGAAATTTCTGCCAAGCGTAGACACAGACGTAAGTTCAACGCCCGTACATTGTAAACCTGTAGTACTTGCACGCGCCGAGAAACTTTAGGTACGTGAACGTGTAAATTAGGTCTGTTTGTTAGTCAGTCCTGACAGACACCAAAAAAGTTGCTCAGTTCCGGACAGTCCCGGACCGCACTCGCTACACTGACTCGAGAGGAGGTGCAGGCTAGTGCAGCCAGCGCTGAATTATGACGTATGCGTGTTTGGAATTTAACCAAATCGAATTTAGATTTTTAAGAAATCTTGGTTATGTTTTTGGAGATTTTTTAAATTAGTTTCTTACAAAATGGAAACCTGCAAACAAAGTGGAAACAGGTTACTATGGGGTTACTAGTTGCACTACACTGCACTAGCACCTTTGTTATAGATTCGGTAGTGACTTGCTCTATGATGCACTGAACAAACAAACCTAATTTCATTTCTTTTATGGATAGTGATAGTGATAGGCACCATAATTCTTTCCCCCAATGTAATATTTGAATTCTTTAGGGGTAGTATTTACAGTTAATGAGTTAAGGTATATTATACAGAGTGATTAAAAATGAATGAAATCCAGTTGGCTGCAAGTAACTTATAATTAGGCGAAATTTCTGTAGAAATATATGAATTATTCACTGCCAACTAGATCTCATCATCATCAATTTGTAGGTAGAGCTCTGCACTACTCTAACACTCAGTATAGACTTTTCCAAATCGAATCTAATTCAATTTGCAACTACTGAATATAAGCGTTGAGCCTGTTCATTTGTCAATAGCTTAGTTGTCAACATCATGACGCAATTTCATTACCACCATAAAATTTTAAATAAATTCGTTATCTCGTTTTGTATACAGTGCGTTTTTTAAAATATCTCTGATAGTTTGTGCCAGTATACGGTAGCTAATCAGTGACAGCTATACACTTCAGTGCTCATAATATTCAACTGCAGACAGACGTCGACGAGGACAATAAATCCTATTGCTTGAAAAGAATTAATGAAAACCGAAAATTATGATTGTTTTATTGAAGGCAGCCAAACTGACAATTTGATTTTAATGCTGTGAGCTCAGACAGTTGTTAATTTGTCTGCCTGCCATAAAAATCAAAAATTTCTATTTTCTTTAATTTTGTTTTCATGCAGTTGGGCTTACGTTATTGTCACACACTATCACAATGTGTTAAAAATATAGTATAAATTAATTAGTTAAAAATATGGTATAAATTAATTATTGTTATTTTTTTTGCATTGTAAAATTTTCAGCAGGAGACCAATTAATTCAAGTTTTGACCATGTAAATCCCTATGAGAAACCTTTAAAAAACGCACTGTATATATGCAAATTGAATTATTTCATAAGTTTAATATGTTTGTTTAAACAGCCATCTCAATTGATACACATAACTTTCACAATTTTTATCTCTTAGTATTCCACGAAATCTCAATATGTTTTCTGTCTTTCGTTCAGTTAGGGACAGGGATGTCAAAAAATAATCGATGTTTGCGAAATATCGTTGTTTTCCCAAAATAATAACGATATAATTTATACTGCGTTCGCCGAACACATTCAGTTAGTTCATTGCTAGTAGGCGTTTTAATTGCTCCGTACATTGTGCGCATCAACCAGTTTCACACATTAAACACAAAAAGATGACACGATGTCGTTCATAATCAAAATGCAAGCATGACCTGTTTGACGAGTTGCGGGCAGGTTGCGGGCAACAGCCTTACCAATAGCAACAATCAATTCAAATTTGGCGCGCATTTATGGGAGGAGCACTTACTGAATGCGTTCGCCGTACGTAGTATACGCATGGCTTCGATCCGGTAAATGTCGGTAAAAAATACCGGTACCCGTTATTATTTTTGAATTTTAATGCAAACCATTTTTTTTATAGATTTTACATTTTTTCTACACCTATTTAGTTATATGGTCATTATTAGCATTTTTTGACTTAATGGTACCTATAACTCACGGTAGTGAGTTATGGATTTTTAGAAATTACTGCAATTAAATAACATTGATCGCGTATTAAAGTTCAACAAGATTTAACGAATTTGAAGTGACCGATCGAACTTATCTATGATCTAAGATCTCGAACGAACCCTAGGGAACCCGAGAAATTCTGTCAATTTCATAACATTGATCGCGTATTTTTGAAGATCACAAGATTTAACAAATTTAAAGTGACCGATCTAACTTATCTATATGATCTAAGATTTCGAAAGAACACGAAGAATTCCGACAATGACTCTATGTGATCGCCCGCCATATTGTTTCACTTGTCAGTTACGTTGTTTCATCGAGAAATCACAATTTGTATTTTGTGTTAAAAATAGTGCATGGTGTAGAAAAATATTCGCGATGATGACATTGCTCACTCAGATGACTTGCGCCGCTCGCCTTGCGGCTCGTGGGCTCAAACATCATCTTCGTGAGCAATGGCTATCATAATCGCTCATATAAAAAATACACTGTTACCAAACATGTTTTACCGGTAAAAAGATTTACCGGTAACGGAAACGTTATTAATTTTTCATTTATTAATTCGTTAGTAGCGTTAGTTTCGGTTTCAAGCCCTGATTTGGATCACTACGAATTCACTATTGAACACAAATTTAAGGGGTTTACGGAAACTAAATCAATCCAGGGGGCGCACCCGAGAACAAGACTATTCTGAGAGAATCGCAGATTAGTGTTTTCGGGCGGGGTATTGTTTAATTAATACCAGTAATTACCGTTTCTCCTTTGCCGGGAAAAAAATTACCAGTAAAAATTATTAAAAATCGTTTGCATTCAAATTAAATACTTATTTACATTTTATTAAAAGTATTAACAGTTTAAACATTTGCTCTTATAAGTGAATTTTAACAGAAATATCAAATGCCATGCGCACGGTAACGTTATTAAAGTACCGGTAAACGGAAGAGGACATCGGTAAATGAAATAAATGTTTTTTTAAAGGTTCCCATATCATTAAAAAATAACGAAAATTCAAAAATAACAATTATAAATAACGCTTACCGGTATTTATTTACCGGATCCAAGCCTTGATCCAAATTGAATGTTATTATTCAGTTGAGTGTGAAGCATTCTTAAATAAGCGATTTACTTGGATTTTGAATGTATTTTATTGAATTTCCTCTTTCGTTTGTTTCAGAGACCTACGGGTCATCCAACATTTCACCGAGTCCCGCCAACTAATTCACATCAAAATGGTATGTTCATTTTAGTTATTTATTTTCTGTCAAGATGACATATAAATAGATATAATTTGAGTGTCATAAGGAATAAAGTAAACTATTAATGGAGAATCGATTAATTGTGCTGTTGTTATCGTTGCAGAATCAGTTGGAACACGCTGTGAAATGTGAATTGCCCATCAATAGGGTGGTGAAAGATGACATTGCCCATAAAACCCCTGTGCGGGGATAATAACGCCACTGCTGCATTACCACTTCGTGGTGTACGTAGAAAGCAGCAGTGTCTGAGCGCGACGTTTGCCGATCAGCCGGCGAAGCGCGAACGTCGCCGTGCCATATGTTCGTGGTCGGTGGGCTACGGCACCCTGAGCCAACATCAAGAAGAAGGGATTAAGGTGGCGGACAGCACGAGCTTGCTGGGCCGCCGCCCCCAACCCACGATCCATGCAGCGGCAACCATCGTACCGATCCATCAACACTCCCAATCACAGCAGCAGCAGCCACGACAGTCCAGAAATTTTTTGGCAATGCCCGGCCTCAAGTCGTTGGTCAATCGGAACAGACGGAATAGTGGTTCGGCAGAACCATCATCCGTCCCACTTGTGCGACGCAACGGGAGCAGCAGTAATTTAGTGCGATCGGCTGCCAGTTTGGCAAGTCTACGTAAATGCGAAACTGTACTGGCACTCACCGGCGTCCTGCGAACTTCTTCGTCCTCCAGCGATATCGAACCCATCAAGCCAATCAACAGGCTGCGCGATTCATTGCACGGATCCAATTCACGTATATGTTCAAGATGCTCAAGCCTTTTGTCGCTGGCTTCTACGTCACGATATTCGCTGGATACGTGCACTGGTGGTTTTGTGCAGGTGCCCAAAGAGGATGAGAGCAGAACTATTTTATGCAAATTGTGTTTGGTGGAGGTGCCTTTCAAACATGCCATTCGACTGCAACAGTGTAATTGCGCCTTTTGCTCCGAGGTGAGTAATCATATTATTAACATTTAAAACTCATCAATCAAATGCATTTAATTAACAAATTAATTGCAAGTTAAATTCTACTCGTGTGTGTCATTTATATAATGATAAATATTCAACAAATAATTTCAATTTTCACGATTTGATAGTTTAGATGGAGCCGAATTGTTAGATTTTCTG
This sequence comes from Liometoxenus newtonarum, assembly GCA_030264535.1. NCBI lineage: Eukaryota > Metazoa > Arthropoda > Insecta > Coleoptera > Staphylinidae > Liometoxenus > Liometoxenus newtonarum. Next base: position 6,250 of record JARJEB010015718.1, on the reverse strand, counting down.
TTGATGTTTCTAAACAAGCGTTCAAAAAGTAAAAAAAAACTCATCGCATAATATATCATTAACATAAATGAAATTACCAGCGTGTTTGTGTTAATAATTTCATACTCGAGTAAGTCGACTCGACGACTAAAAATATCGTGAAATGTAAATAAAAACGCCGAAAACGTCATGGTCATGATTGACTGAATATACAAACAGAGCAATTTCTTCGAAAAAATAACGCTTAATTATAACGCAAATAATTCTACTGATTGAATAGCAGATGTAGATGTAAGGGGTATAGATACGGAAACTAAACTCGATTGGCATTCGAGTCAATCCAGGGCCGCGCCCGAGAATAACACTATTCTGTGAAAATCGCAGAATAGTGTTGTTCTCGTGCACGGCCCTTGATTGACTCTAGTGCCAATCGAGTTTTGTTTCTGCAAAGCTCTGTAGAATGCAAGAATATTTTGAAAAGTAAGGTTCATTCGTTTTGAACGCACCCAAATAGCTGATTCGCACTTTACAACTTTCCGACCATGTATGTATGTACTAGACGCCATATAATTCTCCGATGGTGGAACTAATTTTGATAAGACATTGGAATTTGATTATGCATTTTGATATCACTCTATTTCTGTCGTAATTTCCAACGATTGAACTAACTATCATCATTTATTAGTTATTCATTTATTGTTTGTGTTTGTGTGCGGAATATTTTCGCCGAAAGACGATTATATAGAGGTGCGTTCGAGAACAACACTATTTTGCAATTCTCACAGAAATAATCGTTCGAGATGACTATTTCACGCACTACAAGTGTCGCAGTTAATCGTTCGAAAACTGTCAAAGCATCGCGTTAAAAGTAACTAAAATCGCGGCAGTTTAGACTGCTGTAAGTATTACTTGACATATGCGCAGTGATTTGTTATTGTTCAGATGACTCCATGCCGCTATGCGTTGTTGATTTGATCTGTAATGTGTTGCATCTTGCTTAGCAAAAACTATTTAAACCATTTTCTCACTCGGTTTCAGGTGAGTTTAGATTTTACTGGTTTTAGTCTAGTTTTAGGTTATGACAGTTGGCAAGTGTTTGATATTTGAACATTTAAACGCGATGTAAGCGTTCGAAAGGTAAAGGTTAGTTTGCCTTACTTTATGTCTCCGCGACCCCAATGTGAGATTTACACTAAAGTAACGTTCTCGAACGCAGCTCTGGATAAGATGAAGATATGAAAATGACCAAATTTCCAAGGACAAAGTTTCAAATGTCAATTCAGCGTGTCGAAATTGTCAGGAAGGGATTCCTGATAAAAATTTAGTTTGTGATTTTTTAAATTTCAAATAGTTGCAAATGTCTTCCTATATCTATTAACCCTATGAAGGATTCACAACACACTTGATAGGACATTTAAAAAGCATTGGAAAACCAAAGTAGGTAGTAGTCTACCGAATAAGGGTGGAAAGTATTCAATTTCTCACGCTAAATTGAAGCATGAGAGGAAGTCGAGTGTTGCACATCGTGCGATTGTGAAGTTGAGTGTTTTCCATTATTTGTGTTTGTGAACAAACTGAACGTAGAGTCAGACGTCAAACGTAAATCACACGCGAACAATTTCAAAGCACGACAAAGAAGGAGATAGACTGAAGTGTTGCGTTATAGATATAACCGAACAGTTTTATATGATAGTCCCAGATGCAACTACGCTAGCACAAATTCTGTTGCATAAAATGCTCATAACATAGTGGGTATAATATATGCAAAAAGTTCATTTCAACAATGTTTGACTGGTTTGTTACCATATAATTTTGACTGTTCAGCATTATTGTTTACTTTCGTTTCACAGTGGCTATAGAATTTCGGTCGACTATGAGGAATTGTCAATTTTCTGCTTTTCTAGCTATATGTGCTCACTGTATCTTCAGGTATTGATAACCTCCAGAATAGTAATTTTGTCTACTATAGCCTAGAGGTTGCCTAAATTTCTGGGATGCCATTTGCACCGGGTGCAATCGTTGGTGCACCCAATGCATCGGGTGCAATGATTGGTGCATTCGGTGCAATCGTTTCCACTACTACTCTGAGTAGTTCGGAAGTACTTTGATCAGGTCGGAACTACTCTGAGTAGTTTAGAGTGTCATATCGAAAGTAATGCACCGGGTGCAAACGTTGGATGGCGTTTTATTCGCCAATAAGATTCAAAATAATTTTAAATTTTAAGGTTATGTCAGTAATCTGATTGCACCCAGAGAGTGCAAACGGTTGAATGAAACCGTGTTTATTTGCACCGGTGCTTTAACTCATTAACTCAGTTCTATCCGCTTCAGAAGATAATCAATCTTCTTAAACGTTCTTTACCAAATAACTAATCTTAGCATTTTTCTAGAATTTATTGATACGTACAGAACAAAAATGACAGCTATATAGTTATATTTTCAGTGGCCTACTCTCTTTGCTTTTTAGAAAACACTTTAATTCACGTCATAGATCTAATACTATTAAAACTACTGGATGGACAGAAGAGAGAGAGAGAAATTGCGTACCTAGTCGTTTAGTAAGAGAGGGATATAGGGCGATCACGTGACTGGGGTCTGCTTCATAATTTACTATTACAAACAAGCTTGTTTTCGTTGATAATGTAATATTGATTGACAATTTAATTGTCTATGCAGTGAAAGCGCAATGACAGTCACAATTTAAATGTCTATGCACTCGTCAAAGCTCAATGAGACTGCCTCCTTCTATAGCGCGCTCTCTCAATGTGAAAAGGAAATGAGTACGAATCATTACACACAAGGTATAAGAAAGGGAGCATCCAGTAGTTTTAATAATATTAGATCTAAGATTCACGTTTATAAGTTATACCACCTACTCTTATAATTGGCTTATATTTGATATTTGCAGTGAGTGTAATATGGAATAGAGAGGTCACTAAAAATAACATGCATTTTTACACAGGCACTAACGCACCATACGGTCATCATATGAATTAACATATGGCAGCCATATTAATCACATTCTTGTCAATAGTAATCCAAATTTAATTCGTATAAAATGCGTAAGAGGGCGCTGACATCAGAAACATGTATGAAACACATGCATTTGTTGACTAATATGGTGTCGCCATATTAAACTCTCTGGATATTTGCTAATACTGCATTCATGTTGCAAGTTGCAAGTGATGTGCATGTATGAATATTAATACGCAATACAAAAAAAACATTGCGCATCGCACAAATTCCCAATTATGGGGTGCTTCTTTGTTACGTGCTGTGCCTGTATAGCTTGTTTGTTTAATAGTTTGAATAAAATTAATTGCAATATACCCAATATAAATTAGAAACCCATTGAATGATTAATGAATTGTTATTACGATTTTTTATTATTTATTTGCATACAAAATTAGTGTCAGTTTCTTTTTGCAATTTATTTTGTGATTGAGCTTTAGCCTAGCACAAAGGTCTAAACAAGCAAAAAGAACAGGCAGCAAACAAATTATTATTACTGATGACCTGACACATTGCACAATTTATTATGTTGCTTCCATTTGATGTTGTTCGGTATCGGTAAATTCATTGTGATTGACCAGGCGGGACGAGACGAACGTACAAATTAGTTCAAGATTTCACGGCAAGGCAATTCCTGCGATTACGACTCAATAACTGTCCAATTTGGCCCAAAAACATCATTCACGTTCAAGTACTTTTTGTATATGTAGCAATCTTTTTATAATGATGCAAATCTTATTATAATTTATTGAAAGTGAAGCATCCAATTATTATTGATCCTTTGATGATTTAAATTTTTATATAAAAATTACATAAGACAATACAATAATTTCCATTTGAGTCAGAATATGACTAAAAGTAAACTTGTACCAGATAATATAAAAATAAAATAAAACAATTTTTTATAATAAAAGTGTTAAATTATGCATAACAAAGAGTTAGAATAAAATTTTAGTTTACGAAATTCCTTCATTCTAATATGACGTCAAGGTCACAAACGTCAAAAGTTGTTCTGTGTGTAGCCAGTTTAAGGCATCAAGTTTTCAACCAGAATCAAACCAGAGGATAGTCAAGTACAGAATTCATTGTTGGTTTTGGCAGAATTTAGATTTTAATTCATTAAGAATCTAGAAATAAATTTTTAATTCACCCCGGAATCAAATAATCTTATAATTCATGCGCATGCGCAATATGATTAACTGTCAGATTTAGATTTGAATGTAGTGTTGAATTGATTCCAAAATTCACAGAATTCATTGCATCATAACAGATTCTTGTAATCTTGGAAATCGCAATCCAAATTCAGGGAAATCTTGAAAAATTCCAGATATACATAAGTCTAGTGATTCTAAATTTTTATTAAGATTTCGGAATTTTTAATTGAGATTTTACTAGAGGTAGTTAACTAAGAAAAATTAATGCAATGAATTAAAAATTCCAAAATCTTAATAAAAATTTAAAATCAGGGATTTTTAAAGATTATAAGATTCTGTCATGAATTTTGTGAATTGTGGAATCAATTCAGCACTAAATCCATACTAAATCTGACAGTTATTCGTATATTGCGCATGCGCATGATTTATAAAATTCTTTGTTCCCGGGGCGAATTAATATGTAGTATATTATTATATGAGCGAATATGACACCCATTGTTCGCGAGGATGGGGTTTGCGCCCACGAGCCGAAGGCAAGTGGCGTCATTGCACTACTTTTAAACACAAAATACAAATTGTGATTTCTCGATGAAGCAACGAACGAGCACTAACTGACAGCTGAAGCAATATGGCGGGCGATACACATGTGCAACCGTCGGAATTCTTCGGGTTCTTTCGAGATTTTATATCATATAGATAAGTTGGATCGGTCACTTCAAATTTGTTGAACTTTAAATGATCTACGAATATACGCGATCAATGTTATTTAATTGCAGTGATTTCTGAAAAACCTTAACTCACGGTCGTTATGAAAATCCATAACTCACAGTAGTGAGTTATAGGTACCATTAATCACTCAAAAAATGCTAATAATGACCATATAACTAAATAGGTGTAGAAAAAATGTTTTAAATGTATAAATTAATAAATTATACAATAAAAAATTTAACACGTTTCATTAGTGTTATTCACTTTGTTAGTGCGACGTGTGAAGAGTTTTGACATTTGAATTTTGAAATATCTATTATGTACAATTTTATTTGACTTGCTTCGTTGTTTGCATTTTACTAATATGAGTGACAACAGTAGGTACCTAAAAGCACTCAAAGTTAATGTAAAAAAGTTGAAAATACAGAACAGTTGTCCAAATATAATTAATATACCTAAGTTTGTTTTGCTTGTATAATTTTTGGGTGCTTGAATGGCCTAGCCGAGACATATTGTTAACGAAATTATTTGCTAAGGCTGCGGCCAGAAATTGAACGTATAATATTTCATGTTTCTCAGCACTACATTTTATATACTATTATCGTGTATGTTGTAATACTTTTCATCCTATTATTTGAAAAAATTATGCGGTTTGACTGGTTTGATAATGAGAAGACATCTGTAAACAGTTATACCCATGTTCCATGTTCACGAATAAACGATAAGTAAATCATTGAATGTCAAGTATTTTGATAGTGACTGATTAATTTACTAAAATTAAGCTATTTGGGTTTTTTTTACACTTGAACGTTGTCCACTTTGATTTCAATTACTTTTGTCGCAAACTTTCTAAAATTTAATATCTAATAATAGCGAAAAAAAGATTGTCAGGAAATCCTTAGTTTTGGCAGCAGAAATAAAAAAGTGCTTGTAATGTAATTACTTTCATTTGTTTTGCACGTAGTTCCTCGCTACTTAGACTTAATATGCTACAGAAGCAATTATATGCGAGCGTACTTAAAATGTTAAGAATAAATATGGAATTTGATTAGTTCTAGCTTGCGACTTTACGATAAATTTATTATAAATATAAATATAAAAAAATAATTAAGCGTAGAAAATGGTCAGATAACCTTCCTTTTTTCATAGCGTAAATTTTAAATAAGTAATATACCGTGCGTTTATTGTACCGTCGGACATAGCAGCTAAAATAAGCGAGTCAAACTCATGGCAGTTGCAGTCTTGCTAAAGACACACCGACGGACTGGCAGAGCGCGATGATGTGGGACGGACGACGACACACTACGATAACAATGTATTGTACTGACAGAAACGGAGGTTATTGGCCTTTCAGGATATTTTATGGAAAATAAATCGCGAACAGTCCGCAGACTATT
>JARJEB010015707.1:0-18293 GCA_030264535.1 Liometoxenus newtonarum | reverse complement strand
TATAAGAATAACAAATTTGAATTTGGCGCCCTTATTAATTTTTATAGTGTAAAACTGGCCGATGCGCTTTTCATTCTGCTCATGCATAATTTTGTGAGGTGTGGCTTAACTCTGTGTGTTTGGTGAAACAGATTACAGAAAATGACAAAATACTGTCGTCATTGATATGCGAAGCGAAGTATTTTAAAGAACTTGCTTATTTTTTATTTTTCTTAAACGTGTGTTTAGATATTGTACTACTAGATGTCGCAATATTTGCAAAGTGCGTAATTAAATTTACTTAAAATGACAATAGATGACTCGAGCTGTGCGTGTGTTTACCACTTTATTTGTTTATTTCAGAGCACCTGTAGAATTGTCATTGTTTATGTTGTCACTTTTTTATTCATTAATTTCTGTCGTCTCTCTATAACTGCATTAAACATTGGTAAGCAATTGATAATGTCCGAATGATTGATTTTGTTTTCGATGTTTGCAACATTAATAAGATGTTTACAGTGAATTTGCCACTTCTTTTCACTACGCCACAAATCAGCATTTAAAACATTTTCTACTTTTACAAAACAACGTGACGAGAGTATGGTGCTTCGAGGAGGTTTATTACTTGGTATAGTTTCAGATGCATCTGATAAATACAAATTATCTTATAAATTACTATTTATATCACTTTGAAAACGTAAAACTTTACACGGGTTCATCTTTTTTAATTTAATTTTAAATTCCAATTGGGATTTCAAATTAAATCTAGATGGCGCTGTCTCCAAACTATGTCCAAACGAAGAAAAGCAAGGTTTGCTTGCCCAGCAAACCTATTTAACCTCACTTATTCACTAAGCATATTATTGTTACGAACCACTCATTCCCTAATGACAATGTTGATTTACTTCATATTACTGAAAATCATAGACATTGAGATTTCTTGGAAAATTTGGAAATTATACAATCAATTAAAGACAATACAGTCAGGTCACTCAATGGCCTATGCTCTTGTACTTATTTATAGTCTGTCCGTAGATAAAAGAAAATGGTTCAAACAGGTCCGTCTTACAATAAATTGGTGGGTTGGTTTTGTAAACGTAATGAAATGAATTCATCCCATTACGACCCTTACCTGAGTTGTAAACGATTAGAGTCCGTAAGTCCATGACAATGCAACCACCCTGTGTGTTAACGACTAGTGACCTCGGTAGTTATGGAGTCATTTTCTTTTATCTACGGACAGACTATACCAAGAAGTTCATTAATAGTTGTCTAAATATCTTTGATAGACGTTGACTCAATAAATAGGTATAGTGTACACTCACCCTTACCGGAAAATTTTTTAGTTCACAATCTCACCCCTAGTCGCTAACTGTCTTTCGTTGTCGTTTCTTCACTTCCGTCAGCTACATTTTCGAATCACGCGGTCAACTATTTGTCGTATTTGGTTGGTCGGTTGGTCCACTAAATCTAATTAGTGTGACATGCTCGCTTTTTTGAAGAAAGACAAGTACAAATTCTAACGAGGTTGCTTTCCGACCTGCGATGAACCAATTATTTGTACATTGGTCATTTTACTCGATTTTATACAAATACTGGCGTCCGAAATTAGTGAAATAAGGTAGAAACCGCAGATTATTCATCTTATATCTAAAAATGTGCAGTGATTATTGAAAAACAAGTTATATATTTAGTTATAATTTCACCATGTTTTCATATTCAGTCATGGCGTGTTACGGTCATTTTTTATGGCATCTGAGTTTTAAAATTGCATTTATTACAGAAGTTCTAACAGAAATTCTTCTTAATTCCGATCAATAAGTCGTGTATCTAAAAAAATTTTGTGATTTAGGTTAATTTTTGGCGGTTAATGGTATGTAAAAATCGGTACGGGTTCGCACCGCACAACTTTCCGTCCATATCCACTACGATTTCGTAGACCTCGTCGACCATAAAAGTAATTTATTTTGATCGGAATTACTTTTACTTTTATGGTCGACGAGTTCTACGAAATCGTAGTGGATAGGCCGGAAAGTTGTGCGGTTGATCTTTGTCAGAACAATACATTTCTGTTTGTGTTTATTATTTGCTAATCGAGACCGACTTAAGATTGTGGTAAAGTTGCTTGGAACCAACCTATACAAGTGTCAAGTATTTCAGAAGTATTTCAACTGGGTCGCCTAAGATGAAGGTAGAGTGAGGTAACTAAGATTTTATTTTTTTAACGCTGAGCGTCGTCTTCGGTGCTTTTTCCTCAGTGTCTAAATAACACAGTGGAGAGTCTCGTAGATAATGAAGCGGTAGTTGGCGGACGTCGAACGAGTATAACTCGAGTAGTTTCGGTGCGTAGAACCCACCGCCATGGAAACCACTGACGTTTTGACGTTTTTCATCTCATGCTCTTTTTGTACACATTGGTAAGCAAAGAGAAGAGAGTTGATTGTAGATTGTAGATTGTTTTTTGAAGAGTATGGCTTCACAGCACCTAGGCCACTTAGTTAGTAATTTGTGACGAATACAAACATCCATGGCCCCCCTCCAAGCGAGAGATATCCGTGAAAAGAAACTCTCGCCCGGATGGGATTCGAACCCGTGACCTAGTGGTGAGCGACCATCGTGCCTGAACACTCTGACCACTCGACCACCACGGCCCCGAACGACTTACGGGGAATTGTGGTCAACTTATTGATGTTGGACCTAAAAAGTAAACCTTTTCTTCTTGTTGTGATTTTATTTATTGGCAAACTCAAACACGTCAACCCTAACCAATCCATGAATGTATTTCAAATGTATTTGTACGCGCAAGCATATTTACCCAACTTCACCCACTCTTAACTGAGTGAACATGGGTTTTGGGGAATATTTGGGTAACCTTTTATCATCTTTTATACATTCCCTCTTCGAACGCGCTCCAGAAGAAGACCCCTTTTGACTTGGGGAAAATCTTAGTGGTGTGGTACGCATTTAATTTTTGTCAAGATCTAGACACGAATTCTTGAAATTCAAGCGAATCTCCTGAAACCCTACTATATATTTATTCAGTGATGGGAAAGCATTTCTATTCAAGGAAGGAAAAGCACTTCATACAGGCTAAAATAACGCATGCGCACTAGAACAACAACTACCGAAAGTTAAACAAACTTAGAAAAATAAGGGATTAGATTACTCTGACCATTACAAACAACGAATAAACAAAAATTCCAATTCCTTAAATTACTTGAATTAATTACATTTATTTAAAATCCAGTTTTACAGAATTTATTCAACGCATTTCAAACAAAATCATAAGTTCAATGTTAATTTCTTCTCTTTCTAATTGTTTCATTTATGAAAGCGAAAGGTAATATCGTTTGAATTGTGAAATCATAAAAAAAGTTTTCTTGAACCAGAATTTAAACACATTTTCAATTACAAATGTTACACGTTTATATTGGTCATTTCATTAAAATATTTTACTAATTCTTCACTTTCTTTTATAGTTACGTTAAATAATGTATAATTAATAACCTTTGACAAAACCATTTCCCATACTTCCACAAACATTTAATGTTTAAACGTTCACAAAAATTTTCATAACATCGCTAATTTATTCGTAATCATACTTAATTATCATTAATTTTATCCTTTTTTTGTGTTACAATGTTATAATAATGTTAATTCAATTCTTATATTTGTTAATTGCAAAATTAGCAAACAAAAAACAAAAAATTGCAATCGAAATTTATAGATCGTGCAAATGCAATTCAGAATTCATAAATCCATTCTTTATCTTTCAACGTTTCAACTGAACCAATATCGTAATTATAGTTTATTACATTTCAGAAAAAGTAAAACAGATTATAATATTGAATAGAAAAATAATATAGTACAAAAAAAAATAGAAACTATATTCATAATGTTTCAACTAATGCATGCTGAAATTGTCGTAAATTTATTTTTATTTATGTAATTAATAATACTAGTTTTAAATGTTAGTTAAAACTAATGTGCTGTGTTCCATAGAAATAACTAAAGAAAACGTTTCGTTCTGCTTTGTTTGTGAAATTCACTTTCTGTTTCAATGAAATGAACTTATTGGAACGAAACGTTTAAATTGAGTATTTCTATGTTTTTGTCGAAATTACATATTGTGTGTAAAATCATGCCAATCGAATCCATGTCGTGTGCTTTTGCAATTTTAATTAATTAATTATTAACAAATTAACTAAAGGAAAATCAAAACATAAATTAAAAGTTTCCTTTAGTTCAGTTGTTGAAGCACTCGACAAAACGTCAAATTGAGATATTCGGGATGCCTTCAAAGCTCCTCCAATTAACAATTTGGCAACATCTTTAAACAATGATGTCGTCATTAATTGGAGGACATATTGACAACAACAATTTGTGTATGTTTCGTTATTTCTAAGAAGTTTTCTTTGCATTCTTCATTTTGTCTAATAAATAAGTAATTCTTTCTACTCATGCAAATTAAGATAATAATGTAAATTTACATTTTCTTTTTCGTTTGTTAACCGCCCAGTTTACTTTTTAAGTTATACCGATTTTTCCTCGTAAACTTAACTTAAATCTAAGGTGTCATTATACAACTTAAAATGTATTAATTTGCAGTTTTGCACGTAATTTTGTAATTGTAATAAGATAAGAACATTGCAACTTACACATCCCTAAATATTATTGTTATTTATATGTATGTATAGTAAATAACCTACTTAAAAAATCTAAATGTACCTGAACTCTCATTAATTTTCTTTTCTTAATCAATTCACCATATCATAAATTTTTTTTTAAATATTTAATCCGAAACCGTAAAAACAATGATAAAGAATCATTATCGTTGTTTTTATATTAAATTTCGAAATTTGTTTTATAATAATTTTTTTAGAGCTTTTACTTACTCAACGCCATTTTGTTTCTTTCAATTGTTTCAATAATTCATGTTAATGGCACAAAAATTGTTTCTGATATGAATCATCTGTCTAAAGTTAAATGTGATGGTTGCCTTGAAATAGTTTAATGGCTTTCGTCTCTTTTACCTCTATTAGATTCTAGTTTATTTTTGTTTAATGAAGGTACAAAGTAAAGGTAAACCGATATATATGTATGATTGTGTTGTTTGTGTACTGCACTGAAGATAGCGTTGAGTAGATAAATGCAAACAGTGATGAATTATTATGTACAATATTGAAAAAACATATAATAAACGTAAATGTTAATTAATGTATACGGAATATTCTTACTTCCGGCCGCGTTTTGGCGTTTTGCGTGTTGGCGGTGGCGTCGTTTTCTGTATTTTTGCCTTCGATGTCGATGCTACTGGTTGTTGTTTCGTTGCTTTTGTTTCTGTAACTGCTACAAGATTAATATGGATTCTAATTCGAAATAACCAAAGACAAACAGAGACATGAACGATAAACTGTAATAGTTTACCTAACAAGTTTGGAAAGTATTCAATTTCTCACATCGCGCGAGTGTGAAAGTGAATCTGGTCCAATCGCGTTAAGTACACTATAAATTTCTTTCGGTCACATTTTTCCATCAACATATTAACTCCCATGACACTGACACTTGTCATGGCATAGTCGATAAGAAACTGTGAGGGAAAACTGTCAAGTTTGCTCTTTTCCGCACAGTTTCTTGTTTTGTTACCATAGTTATGACTTTTCCGCACTTTTGCTTGAAAGTGGCTAGAATTTGTGTCGGCCGTGAGAAATTGTCCAACTTTCTAGCCGACTAATCTATGGCGAAAGTGTGCCATTTCATAGTGGCCGTAAGAAAAAAAAAACAATTGCGACGGAGTTTAAGTCCAATAAACCGGCTGTTCATAATAAATACAAACAAACACCAATTGATACAAACACAAAATAAACAAAGAAACAAAAATACCCAAAAAAAAAGCAGAAAAAAGCAAGCAAACGAGCGATACCTTTAGCTTTTGATGATTTAGACGATGCAGCAGCAATTTTAGGCGATTGAGTACTAGCTGTAGCTGTAGCGGTACGTTTAACAACCTTGGCAAGAACTTTAGCTTTTTTATTATCGATGACAGGACTGGTTTTAGTACCTTCAGGTGCGCTCCGCCGCTTGGCGCGTTCAGCCCGTCCGCCAGCCGTGCTCTTCCTGGGTTCGGTAGCAGGAGCGGATGCTTTTCGTCCCGGTGTTTTCTTCGGTGTAATTTTGGCTGTCGTCTTCGCAGCTTTTGGATCCCTCTTGCTCGGTGTGCGCGAAGAAGAAGCCGGACGACCTTTACTCAACTTGCGCTTTGAACCTTTTCGTTTTACAAGTTGGTCCTCTTCAGTGTACAACGAAACATCCACTGCGGACAAATTTTTACAAATGTATCATATTCAATGAAATGAGATTGGAAAAACACTTACGGCCATCGGGATTGTCTTCAGTCAGAGAATCATCCAATGAAATCGCTTCTCCCTTTTCAACGGCAATAGCACGTTTAAGAATGCTATCGGTGCGTTCTTTCTCTTTCGGTGGCAATCGAAACTTTCCTTTGTCGACTTTCGACAGCTCCAAATTGGTCAATATGCATTCGAAATCAATGAAATCGTAAAAGTCAGGGGTATAGATTTCGCCGGATTTGTCGTTCTTTTCTTGGGACAACCATCGGATTTTGATACGCGCTGAGCTTTTGTACACGTTTTGCACGGCTTGGCATACGAAGAACCCGCCTTCGCTATTTCTAACTGCCAAGAACTCTTGCCTAGAACAGCAGACAACACAATGAAGGTAAGAGAAGGTAAAAGTCACATAAAATTATACCGAAAAATCAATATAAAATACACAACTTATTTAAAATTTTTGGTAAAAAAAAAACCCAAAAATATTTTAGTAAAGAGTTGGAAGTACTCCAAAACACAATAAATAAATACAGGGCTTCAATAAATAGCTTCAATATTTGAATTTTCAACAAAAACAACATAATATTTTGTATTTTTATGTGTTAAATAAATGCGGAAGGAAAAAAATACTCACTTGTAAAAAACAATCAATTTGCTTTCGTTTGACTTGGGCGTCGTTGAATTGTGACTCATTTTCGATAAGATTTCCAATTCGGGTAACGGACTCTGATAAGGTTGGGTTCGTACACGTGCGCGTTTCGTCTTACCGCCACCGGGCGATTTACTTGTCGATGGCTTCGGCTCACCGGAAGCCAAAGACTTCTGTGTAATGCGCGGTGACTCGGTTTCCGATTTTGGCGTTCGGGATCTACGTTGCGGCGTTCTTGGTGTTGTTGCAACTTTTATTGGAGACTTAGCAGGCGTCGACTGAAACCAACCACAAATTAACAAAATGCGAACAATTAACCACAACGAAAAAACATTATGCACCAAATGAATGATAAATATATGTGTACCTGTTCCTTGGGTTTTTGCGGCGTGGTAGGTGTAGAAGGAGCAGCGGCAGTGAAAGTTTGAGCCTCCTGTTTCGTCTCTTTAATATCCTTTTCCTTAAATTTCTCTTTATCTTTATCAGTAGTTGCAGTTCCGAATTGTGCAACATCCTTTTCAACTCCAGATTTGTCGGCCTTCTTGTCGGAAGCCTCATTCTTCGCAACGACTTTTTGCGGTGATAATTTTGTATCTGTGGTGGTATAAGAGGTATCTTTGCTGTCGGTTACTTGTGGAGATGCCGAAGATGTTGAAGTTGCGGTTTTAACAGACGGTGGGGTAACTAGAGCACCTTTAACTATGTTTTTAACCGAAAGCGTCTTGTCATCTTGTTTTTCTGATAGTAATGACGCATTGGAGGCAGAAGTTACTGTTGCTGAACTACAAATCAAGAAACAAATGAAATTCGCAAATGAAATTTTTTTTGGCATAGAAAATTACTTACCTTGGCATCGTAGAAGCTGCAGTAACTTGTGGCACTTCAGCTGGTTCCAGAATAGTTTTAACAGGCTCACTACCCGCTTTATCTGTTTTCTCACTCACATTAGCATTACTAACACTATTTTTCGGTGGTGATGCCTGTGCACCTGCACTTGCAGTCACATGATTTTCCCTTTCTTTATCCTTCTGCTCCTTCGGCATTGAATCAATTGTTTTACCATCAGTGGTACCATTACTTTGAGGTTTATCTTTCTCATCAGGGCCTACTGCAGGTACCACCGCAGGTTGCACGGCTTGTGATGCTGGTAAACTTTGCGTAGCAGGTATATTGTGATGTTGCATCTGATATGATTGATTAAATTGTGTTTTCGGTGGGCTATACGTCGCAGACGTTTGATTACTCGAAGCACTGTTCGTAAACGAACTGTTCATATATTGAGACATATTGTGTGGATGCTGTTGGCTGCTGTTTTGTGCCATATTCATTGCGTTCGGCGAACTGTACGCACCGGTGCTGGTAGTGCCTTGTGCATGCATCGGCTTGTTCATAGAAGACGACGGTGACGACAAATGGGCACTCGGTGTACCCTGTATTTGACCCTCAAGAGTTGTACTCATAACACATCCAAATGTATAGAATCTTGAAGAAATAAAAATTAGATATCGTAATAACGATGTAACTATCGTTTAAAGAATATGGATGAAACGTAGTGTAAATGAATTTATTTATCTTGTTTACAACACGGTTATGATGGCTTTGCTAAGCAATGGCATATAAACAGCTTGGGGGGAAGGAGTATTTGCTTTGCTCTGTTCACCAACTATCGTATCGTAACACGAACAGCAGAAAAATGCAGGTAATGTTCGTAGCTGGACAATATGGTGGCAAGTTGTTGTGAAATCGTTGCACTTGTGCGATGGATGGTTGAAATATTAATAAATTACCTATGTGCATTGTATTTTCGCGCTAATTGATAAATTTGTAACACACAAACACTCGCTATGCTTATACTTATGGCGTCTTCTCCTCGGTGAGCGTCGTTGCCAATTGGCATTTATTTAGCGGCGCGGCATCGGTTTCCATTCAAAGTGCCAATACTACCGACATCTACTGTCCAAAAGATGCATTACATAATGTACTATTGGGCTACGTTCAGAAAATTCAAGTTAGCCGGAGTGTTGACTTCATGTGACCTCACAAAACTGAGGTGTAAACTTAGAGCATATAAAAAGAAGGGAACAATACCGGTACGGATTTAAGCCGACTGGAAGGCAAAACATGTTGTTCTTAAGTTTTAAAATGTGATATTGCGCAAGCGCACAGATCCGGTGGAACCATTGGGTGGAGCACACCTCTTATTCACGCTTGCGCAATATCAGTTTTTAAAACTTAAAAACAGTACATTGTTGCCTTTCAGTCGGCATAAAATGCTAACATTGGGCCAGATAGGCTATTTTCCCTGCATTTTATATGCTCTAAGGATGTAAACCCTAGTAAACCGTCTTTGTCACTGCAATTTTCGACTGTGCTGAGTGCATGCACTGGATAAGTCGAACATTCGACACTGCCGTAGGGCACCATAAAATTATAAGTCGAACACTCAGACCTGCACCAAAAGTGTTATGTCGTTTTCGACTTGTATGCACTCGGCCAGTTTTTTTGTACTGAGTGCAGGTTTGAGTATTCGACTTATAATTTAATATTGCGCGCCCTTCTGGAAGTTTCGTTGGGTTAAAATATTTATAATGATTATATCGAGATGCACTAGTGTGCTATTATTGCATGTACGATTTAGTTTAACTGTGGCAGTGCAGAAATCGCCCTTTTTCAGGTCCACTAACACTTTAAACACTTACCTCCACTCGCCGAGTGCAGTTCTGTCCGAGTGTACATAATTCGAAAACGAAAACATTACACTCTTTGGGGTGTGTTCGCAACTTTATTTTATGATTACCTTCCCCAACAATATAGAACGACTAAACGGGGAATTGTGGTCAAATTATTGATGTTGGCCTTAAAAAGTAAACCCCTTTTCTTCTTGTTGTGATTTTATTTATTGTCAAACGCAAACACGTCAACCCTAACCTATCCATGATTGTATTTGTATGCGCAAGCCATCAAGCATATTTTCCCATCTTCACCCACTCTCGACTGAGTGAACATGGGTTTTGGTTTGGTTCACCCAGGTACAGGTACAGTACGGTACACCTAAAACTCGTTCGAAATGAAGACGGAATAGTTGGAGGAAATGTTTACCCCGACATTTCGAACGTTTCATTACGAACGCACTCCAGGTAATACCTGGCATAGCAATTTAGCTTGGTTTATCAACAGATAGATGTCCCAATAGTACTATCATAATCATACTTCCCAAATAACGTCAAGTCAACTCAAGTGCACTAATCCATGAATCATGAATGTCAGAATTTTGTATTGTCAATTTATCAATAATCAGTAATGTCTGAAAATACGTAATCTAATTTTTAACATTAATTAACATTGTTCGTTACTGGTTCGTTCAACATCTAATTGACCCTAATCAAGTAGAAGTGATGATGAACGTTTGGTGGTAGGCGATTTATTTATTCATTACCATTTACAATGCAGAAGCACAAGTACAATGAGCAACAAGCAAAAAATGATTGATTATCAACAAGCTACAAACAGAGAATAACTATCGTCAAACTATGAAGATGACACTGTCTGTACATAACATGTCCAATGAAAATAGGTAATTAGAAAAACATGAATAGCAATCACTACTAATCATTGGTGTTGGTGTTACGTTACATCTGCAATTTTGTTTCTGGTGTCTGGTTTTGTTGTAGATTGGATAGTCCGAACACAAGCCCCAGGAGTTCACCAAGGCCTGAGCACAAACGCGAGCACGCAAAGAGCGACACATACTTAACTGTTATTAAGGATAGTCAAAGCATGCCAAAAAGCGATCATTCACCTGTTGTATGTTTCAATATTTCGTTCTGCAAACCATTTATTCAATTTTGTTTTGATCATTTTTAGAGCCCTACTGTAGAGAACAATGTGCCATCACTGCTGAAGAACGGCACGGAAATCGCATCACCGCTATCAGAAGGCAACAAGTCTGAAAGCACTGGGGGAAGTTCGAGTGGTAAGCCGAAAAAGGGTAAAAAGAAGCCACCATGGTATAACGTGCTTCTGTATCCTACTTACAAAAGTCGCTCAGAGGATTTCAAACACATTTTTAAGGACGTGCCAGATGATGAAAGGCTCATTGTTGGTAAGTTCGCGTTACTACTGATAAGATTATTTCCATTCAAATGTAAACTCGATTACTGATCCAGCAAGTTTCATTAATTTTTTATATTTATCTTATCACAAATAGATGTAAATTTCATTGTTGTTCATTGTGATTGTGAACAGAAACATCAGTAATTCGCCACATTCACTCAAAAAGCATTAAGATCAAGCCAAGTCAACAAAATCACAAATTTGTGAAGGTAATTGTTTTCTATTGTTCGTTCTTTGTTTCATTTACAGATTATTCTTGCGCATTGCAAAAGGAAATATTAGTACAGGGTAGGCTATACGTAACG
Source organism: Liometoxenus newtonarum (assembly GCA_030264535.1). NCBI lineage: Eukaryota > Metazoa > Arthropoda > Insecta > Coleoptera > Staphylinidae > Liometoxenus > Liometoxenus newtonarum. The sequence continues at coordinate 6,897 of JARJEB010015707.1, read as the reverse complement.
CAAAACTATTTGTGCTTTTACGCGAATATTTTCGGTTGGGAGACGAATGTGTCGTTCAAGTGGAAGGATGTGACGGCGATGACCAAAGAAAAGACGGCGCTGGTTATTCCAAATGCGATATTGCTAATGACAAAAAATGATCGGTACTTTTTTACGAGTTTCGTTGCACGTGAGAAAGTTTATATGATGCTATTTCGTGTATGGCAGAATGCACTCATGGGACGGCAAATGAATCACACTGAAATGTGGCAACTCGTAAGTAACTGCCAACAATCTTATCAGTAAAAGCCATTATATGCTTCATCTCCATTTATTTATAATGGTATTTTTAGTTGATTTATTCCGTAAAAGTTCGTTGTTTTTATTGAAAGTTGAAACTTATTTTGTTTTTAATTCAATTTGAATTTACAACCCGCTTTACAACGTTCCAAACGTTAATAACTAGTCGATTGTTACTCGGAGTAGCTTGGAACTACTCTGAGTAGTTTTGAGCGACTATTACTTAAATCGAAATTAGTATTTCAACTTTTGTTTCATTGTTAACGTGAAGGTTCATAATTCGTATGGGGCAGAATTAGGTCTAACATCCGACGACGAAGATTACATAGCACCTGGAACTGAAGACGACAAAATGTCGGCGAAACTCTCTGAATCGTTTTCGGAAGAATGTAACAGCAATACAGAAGCACAAAGTGAAACTGGCAATAATGGCGATAATAAAATTGATGACGATAAACTATCCGTATCGCCATCAGATAGCCGAAGTAACGAAGAGAAAGAACAAAACGGAAATAAAGAAAAACCTCCAAAGCGTGAAATCAGCGTTGACAAAAATGGTGCACTACCAACTGACATGTCAGATACTTCGGATTCAGATAGAGATAAAGAAAGGTTAGTGGACATGAGCGGTGGAAAATTTCCATTTAGAGCACATTAGGATATTTAATTGGGCACCACACTTTCATAAATGTCCGGTGGTGGTTGAATCCACGCTCAAAATTTCTGATCGAGACTGTGAGTTTGGAATATTTATAATAAATCGGTACGGATTCGCACCACACAACTTTCCGACCATATATAAACTACAACTTCGTGGAACTCTCGGATCGTGAACTAGTTTTCATCGGAAACTGGAAATGACCTGATTACATTTTGATATCAGTAAATTTTTGTACAACATCCACTTTCCGATCAAAATTTTCACACGATTGGAGAGTTCCAAGAAGTCGTTCTCCGACGGCTCCACATAAGCAAATCAATCACACGCAGTCATTCAATTCATTAGACTTGGGGACAAATCCCTCCTTTTTTGTTTAATTAAAGTAAAAAAAGTGAAAAAGTGGTGTTCCTTTAAGTGTCCTAAAATGTCATTTATTTGAAGAAGAAAAATATCCCAAAATGTCCGAACATTTATTCGGACACTCAGTGGAATAAAAGCCCAAAAAATAAATATCCGGACATTAATCGTCTCTAATATTAAAGCTAATTAGGTGTTGAATGTATATTTTTGTATGTCATTTCAGGACATCAAATTCAAACTCATTATCACCTAGAAGTAGCAATGACATTGATCCTGTTACATTTAATCCTCTTGTCTCCCGTTTACTTGATCCTGATCCCAGTCGATCATCCAGTGATGAGACGTTATAGTAAGTTATTAATTTTATGTAAAAATGACCCACGTATACAAAGAATCGAATGTGATTAATATAGCTTTCAAGTGAATATTTATTTGTTGCGCAATAATTCATTTTAAAGCTTGGTTTACACACAAGAAGAATGCTTCACACGTAAATTTGCAGATAGCTTTGTAAGTCAAGTTTGTGGATCGCTTTTTTAAGAAACAGGATGGAAAAAGAAAACTATCATACTTTTTTTTGCTTTGACCAGTGATGGGCAAGCCGGTTTGCACCGGTGCAAATAAACAGGGTTTGCACCGGGTAAAATCAAACATTTGCACCGGTACATTCATCATTGCACCCCGGTAAATTGCTTCCGATATGAGTATATGACACTGCAAACTACTCAGAGTAGTTCTGACCTTCTGACCTGCTCAAAGTAATTAGAGTGACATATAATAAAATAGGTGCAAACTATTGCACCCTGTGGTTTTGACATAAGTAATTAATTTTTATGTCAATTTCAGTTGTCAATTTTTTTTCTTGTAATCTCCACGGCCAAACACGGTAAACTTAAGAAATTCGTTGAATGAGCCTTAAATATTTCACTGAAGCTGTATTCTTCCATTGGTTTGTCAATATTTAGTTAATTGAATTTCTCTTGTCCCACATTAACGTAATTAACATCCCCTTCCCCTGAGTGAAATGCACACTTTATATTTTGTAATAAATAACATTGTTCGACTAATACTTTAAATTTAGAGTTGAATTCATGTTTGTGATACTGATACTGGTGCGAACTTGAATTATATTTTAATCAATATCATTGATGATTGCTTTTGCCTTTCAGTCCAGTTTGCACTGCTCTGCATGAAGGTCGCCAGCTGATGAACGAAGTGATACCAATACATGTTGACCAATTATTTACATTATTGTTCACCAGCAGCAAGTTCTGGCTGGATTTTCATGCAGCACGGAAAACTGCTGATCTGACGCAGACGACTTGGACGCACAACATTAAAGACAACACCAAGAGTCGTGTCATGTCATTGACAGTCGCATTGAATCAACCTGTCGGGCCGAAAACAGCACAAGTTACCGAAACACAAGTAAGTTACACAATTCAGTTACATGTATATTTCTTATTTTATCATTGATACGTGGATAGTAAAAAAATCGGTCCAAATGAGTTATCGGAAGTTGGTCCACCATCCGCCATTTTGGTGGCTCACAGTAGAAGAGAATTATATCCCTCCATCCGCCATTTTTCAAAATTTGACCGACTGACTAATTAGCTGTGTTCTTAATACAGAATTGTTTTGAGCCAAATTCTGTAGAGCGTTCAGAATGAGAACAATAGTGTCTGGATGCGTTAGAGCATATAAATATGGAAGGAGCATTACCGGTACGGATTTAAGCCGACTGAAAGGCAAAAAATGTTGTTCTTAAGTTTTAAAATCTGATATTGCGCAAGCGCACACCTCTTATTCACGCATCAGATTTTAAAACTTAAGAACAACATTTTTTGCCTTTCAGTCGGCTTAAAAAGCTAACATTGGGCTAAATAGGTTATGCCCTCTCCATATTTATATGTTCTAAGCTAGATGAGCAACTATTTCTCGCATTCCAAACGCACTCCTGAGTTTGGTTGACAATGAGACTGCAAAAAGAACCCGGTTAGTATAAATGTATAAATTATAAGGTTTGTTCTTTGTCCCTGCACTACGTTCTTTGTCCCTGCACTACATCTGCCCGAGTTCTGAACTTGAACTGTTAAGTACACTGGAAGTGCAGTAGTGCAAACTTGTCACAAAAAAAACGGCAAAGTGCTGCCGCCATACAATGCATACAACGCTTGTCATTGCCAATTAGGCTAATTTACCGATTATAGGATATGTAAAAAAATAAAGCAGTGCTTGCACTCCAGATTGCACTTCTTCTCGAACACTCGAATCAGTGCTGCCAGTTCTTGTTCTAAGAGCTACTGAACTGAGTTCAATTGCACTTCGACAAAGAACAGTAATTTGTGACGACATATGCACGACGAACACTTAGTTCAAAGTTCATGAACCAGTGTAGCGACAAAGAATAATCGTGTAACCTGCGCTTGAACCTAAACCAAATTTTATTTATGAATTAAAAAGCATCAAAATGTCAATCTTTACAAAGAAATAGAATGTCAATCATAGATTTAAACCAACTTGAAACTGAATTCTTTCTCATTTTTTAACATTTTGTAGTTAAATTCAATAGACAACATATTTGCACCATTGTACACGACAGGGAACTCTTTGCGCAAGTTGTTATAACTAAGTACAGCCCTGCTGAAGTTATTTCCTTGGTTATTTCTCATTTGGTGATCGTAGAACATGAAAACGCTACCAAGAGTTATCGGTTCTTCATAAGAAGCGTCATCATCAATGAACCGGCCCTTGAACTGGTCTCGATAGAACGACAACTCCATATAGTCATACTTCTTATCTTTGTAGTCGTAACTAACAGTATCATCAACATACAATGTGCCCACAGCTGTATTGTCTTTCAAATAGCAGTACAAGTTGTACGGGTCGTTCTTCATGTACTCAGTTGAATTCCTCACTTTGTCTTTTCTGGGAATAATACTGCCACCACGATAGAAAACTGGCACAGTATCCATATTAGTGTTCATGGTGAAGTTGCCCGGACCCCTCGCAACTGATACGTCGTTGATTTTGTTTGGATCTTCGTGGTAGAACCATGTTTCGTTCGGTAGATAATATTGCAAAGTAGTTGCACCTTCATCCAAGATAGGTGCCACTAAAATATTACTACCAATGAGGAATTCGGTGTCAATTGCAGGGACGTATTTATCTTGTGGGTATTGATAGACCAAAGGTCTCATGACAGGTTCACCATTCCTTTCGTGTTCGTACCAAACAGTGTACCAATATGGTAAATGTGCATAACGTTGCCTGATTGCCTGGCGGAAACGCGCTTGGATATCTTTCGGGTACAAGAACGGTTCCCGACGTTTAGATTCATTGTTACTATGCGCTCTGAAGAAAGGGTACCACGCACCTAGTTGGTACCAACGTTGGAACAATTCATCGCTGGGATATTCAATAAAACCGCCAACATCGGCACCGCAGAAACTAATACCAACTAGGGCTTCGGTCAAGCAGATTGGAATGGATACGCGAAGATGAGCCCAGGTTGCAATGTTATCACCAGTCCAGATTGCGGCGTAGCGTTGGGAACCAGCAAAGTGGGATCGCGTCAGGACAAATGGCCGTTGCTTATTGTTATCACGAGCTAATAAACCTTCAAAGGTACCTTTAGTCTGCATGTAACCATACATATTATGAACTTCCTTGTGTAGAATGTCACCGTAATGACGAATATCTTTGTCCATGGTTTTCTCTTCGACATCAAATACGGATGGTTCATTCATATCGTTCCAAATGTGCACTCGCGATGTGGTGTTTCCGAAGTTGTCATAGTTGTACAAGTTGCCCCACCACTTTAATGCATCTGGATTGAAAAAATCCACATAGGAACTCAATCCTGGCCAACAATTACCTTCATAACGGGTTCCATTCTCATTCATTACATAGTACTTGCCCTTGTTCATCTCATCAAAGACGACGTAGCCGTCTTCAGCTTTAATATGTGGATCGATAATGGTTACGAGCTTGGCCCCTTGACGGGATAGCAGTTCCTGCATTGCTAACGGATCATGGAATGCTGTGTAGTTCCATGTGAAGTACTTCTTGCCATCGGTGTAATCAATATCGAGCCATAGGACATCAACGGGAAATTTATCCTCTACCAAGGATAGAGCCACAGTTTCCAAATCATCTTGCGTCAAATAACTGTAACGACTTTGATGATAACCCATGGCAAAGAGTTGGGGTAAGGGAGCTGTACCAGTAAGCTTGACATAGTTATCGACGGCAGACTTGAACGACTCACCTCCTGGTAGTACGAACAGGTCAAGGGTACCAGCTTCAGTAATAAAGTCAGCAGTTACGGAATTGTTAGAATGATCAATATTCACAAAAGTCTGGGCTGGATTGTTCCAGAAGACACCCGAAACATGACCCTTGCTGGTATTGAACGTCTGACCATGAGCATATAGGACTGGAACACTTCCATATAAAGCTTCCGGGGATTCCACATTATAGTAACCATAGTCCAAGTTAAAGAGCCGGTAGGGTTCTGCATTTTTAGTGTCCTTCAACTTCAAGCGTTCACCATGTTCAGGAATACCGTAAGCATGTTGAGTATTGTTAAACTTAATTTTCAAAGCCAAGGCGTCTTCCACAAACAAATTATATTCTTGATTAATCCAAATTACTTCGTTCGTAACATAATTTAAGCAAGCAATCCAAAAGTTGTCAATACCTATATAAACATTACTGACGGAATTGACGATCCATATCGCCTCATTGTCAACTTTTGTAGATATATTACTTACTGGAATATCTTTTAATAAGACGCTTGGAATGGGTTTTGTTGCTCTTGAGGGATCTCTGATCACGATGCGAATCACACCATCATGATGGGAACTGAATGTGAAGTCATATTCTTTGCTATAGGCCTGGTTGTTGAGTTTTGCTGTTATTGTTCCTTCCAATTCGTTGATTTTAATTGTTTCTCTCTTGATGGAAAACTGTGATGGTTGACGGTTTCGTAATGTGGCACAAAATTGTTCGTCTTGGCATACGTGCCAAGCACTTGCAAACCTCACAATTGCGCTTAGCGCTAAGAGCAACTTCAGAATGATCATTTTGTGACTTGACTTGTAGATCACACTATTATGAGAAATTGAATTGGTTGAGTGATATTTATACATGCGACTTTCAAGTATTGGAAAATTTTAACATTGATTAAAGTGAAGTACCTATTTTGGAATTACGAACCACTTATTTAATACTCGATTATTTATTATTCGATGAGTGCATATAGAGGCTGTTATACGCGTGGGCGTGGTTACGTAGCGAGGCGAAGCCGAGCGGAGTAACGGTCCGAGCCTATATGCACGAATTGAATACTATACTTTATCAGCGACGACAAAATTTAATTTTTTTACTGCAGTGTGGCTTTCAAACTTACAATTTCAAGCATGGAACTCAACTTGCAGTGTGAAGACATTTGCTTGACGAACAGTATTTGACAACTGTCAACTTGAAAAGCTGTCATTTCATACACTCTTTAATGTAAATGTGCTGGCTTCTTTTGCTTGAAAACCTTCCGATTGTCTTTACAAGAATGCAACCAGTTTAGGATACCGGTCAAT
>JARJEB010015699.1:0-12696 GCA_030264535.1 Liometoxenus newtonarum | reverse complement strand
GCTTGACACGAGTCAATTATAGGTCATAATTCCTCTAGAGGTTTTTTCTTACGTCAAGAAGAACGCTTGCCTGAATGCAATAATGAAATGTCGGGCTTTACTACACTCGGCTCGCTTCGCTTCGCCTCGTTACGTAAACTTGCCCTCGCGTATAATAGCCTGCATTATGGGCTCATTGAATAATATACTATTATGATACTATAGTTGAAATTATAGTTTGAATACTCGACATTGATTTAATTAATTTTCCTCAATTAATCCAATAATATTCCCAATAATCTTAATGTTAGGTTTTAACATTATTTTGACGTTAATTATTTTAATTGTATATGGATGCGGTTTCAAAAGCACTGGTTGGTTATTTTTATTAAAAAATGGGAAGAAATGGAGTACGCGCAGATATAATGATATGGTTAATGTAAAACGTTAATGGAAACATTAATTATAATATCAAAGATAGGGTATCATTGTAATTAACGACAAATGCACGCATAGGCGTCCCGAGGGGGGTGTCAGGAGGTGCACTTGCACGCCCTTGGATTTTAGTAGAAAGACACATAAATAAGTTCAGAACACATCACACAAAATAAATTTTAAGTTAAGTTTAAAAAACTCAAAAATTATGACAATCCAATTCACACAATTTTATGTAAATATGCATATTAATATATAAATATGAATGTATGGTTAGCGATGCACCTCCCCGGAAAAATTTCTGAGGGCGCTTATGAATCCACGTGATTGCGTTTGTCGTTTATATCTTTGCATATTTCCAAGACTATTTTCTCTTTAATAAATTACGATTTAAAAAATTGTTATCGGCCTGATTGATGAGTATTTTCACTTACACTAATTAAAATATACCTAAATTATTAGAAAGTTTTAATCTACCTATAAACTATATAACTAAGACTATAAGACATATATCGAATTAACAGTTGTAATTCTGATTTAAATGAGATAGTTTTAATATGTTACTTTATTGAAGATACAAGTCCGGTACTGATGATTGTAAAAAAGCTGAAATGTGTATCAAAAGAAGAATTTATGTTGAACCTCGAAGGAGGAGTAACCGCAACTGCAGCAAAGTCGAGAGTTGAGCGCATAATATAATAACGTTTAAAAAAAGTTATCGCGAAATGATATAAAGTAGTGTAATTTTTACGTAAAATTTTCCGCTACAGTTTTCCATTAATCTGCGGCTTTATCTTAATGATTCTTAGTCCGAAGTTAGCACAGAGTTTTTAAACGTGCGATCGTATCGCTCTGAAACGCCCGTATATAAATATACCGTGTATCCACCGCAGGAGGTGCGTCCCAACACAACCACCCTCTAACAAGCAACTGCCTGTTTATCACTCTACTAAGGCTCACCACCACCCGACGGCCGACGAGACGATATTCAAGCATAAGCAGCAACAGCAAGTGCCCAGCATCCGTCCGCAATTGTATAAATCAGAATGAAGGATCGAAGGATGCACAATCTTGTTAAGTTAAGACTACGGCTAGACCAGGGGCCATATTAGATTAATTTATGGACAATATTCTGAAAGTTTCGTCGTGTTCTTTTTGCAAGTTTTCTCTCTCAGAGAATCTCTTCAGTTTCGATTGAGAGGGCTTATTTTAATTGAGGTGACATTTTCTGCTACCCCCTTAGCCTCTCAAGCAGACTCAGTTTGTAAGAATGAGCTGGGGCTCACTTTCGTCACGTGGTTGCTAAATGGCGCTGATTCAAGGTTATGTTCTGATCTTGTTTCTGCTCAGTTGTACTTTTCAATTTTCTTCCAAGTACCTGAGCTGATTCCTCGTGAGGTGAAATATCCAGATCAGTTTCTGTGTCATGTGTCTCAACTCAACTCAGTTGCAAAAAGAACAGGTGTTTTATTATTTTGTGAATTGTTAAAAGAACACCATTTTGCCTAGGCGGTGGGGGCAGCGATCTGCGTGTGTGTGCCTCTCTGATATGTACAAATAGTAAAAGCCATGGGGCATGGTAAATATTCGATTCTGAAGTAATCCAGCCAGCCCGCAACAAAAAAAAAAAACAAAAAAACGACATGACTGTATCATATTCGTTTTGATGAAGTGATGCGCTTTTGCCTGTTTTACATTAATATTAAATCCACAGCCCGAATGTGAATCCCTCTTTCAAAATCGGAAGAACGAGACGATTTATCTTGGCAGTCTGGCGTTTAGTGTTTATACATATAACACCAGCACCAGTGCAATCTCGCAATGCCTGCCTCTTCGTCGCATCGTAATAACATTCAAGCGAGTGCTAATAGGGGCTGTGGGTGGATAGGATTTGCTTTTTGGTCGACTATGGTGTTTGATCGTCCTCATCTCATCGTCGTCGCGTACACAATACCGTAACATTTGTTATGTATAGTGTGGAGTGGATGCCGCGCACGGCCGGCGCTAAAATTCATTTCCTGGCGGCCGCCCGTGTCTTCGGCCGCAGTAGAGTCGATCAGGAAACGAATCCCGGCACGCTCCAAATGGAAAACAAAGCAGCGATGACTACGAAAACTTATCTATGCCTGCGAAAACGTGCAAGCATACTTTTCCGAAACATGTTTATTTAAATTCTGCGCGCGCGCGTGTGTGTGTGTGTGTGTGTGTGTGTGTGTGTGTGTGTGTGTGTGTGTGTGTGTGTGTGTGTGTATTATATTTTCATATTTCTTAAAACAAACACAAGGAAAACGAGTAATAATTAAAAATTTCTTATAAATTTACCTTCAAATTATAATACCAAATAAAATAATCAACTAAGCTAAGATAATGATAAATAAAAAATGAAGTAATTTTTAAAGAAGTTTGTATAAACACAGGAAAACATGAGTTAGTTTCATTGTAATTAAGAATATGCAAAATGCTGATTAGTGATTTGGAATAAAGTTTTTGATAAATATACAGCTTAGTGTATATGTTCGTTTTGTATTCAAGTTATTTTCGAGTTTAAGAGTTGAAATTTACCACGTTTACATGTCGTATTCAGAAAATTCTCGAACTGAGTACAATCCAACTTTTGAATCCGCCCATGTAAACAGGTAAAAAACCGGACTCAGTTCGAATCTAACTTCAAGGTCGATTCCCTTATTTCTGGTATCGGACATACGCGTTTTAAATTTTGTTTCACTTATGACATGAAGAATAATATTTTATGATAGGCGTTTTAAGTTTGGTACATTTGGGTCAGACCAGGTAAGAAGTGGACAGGCCAAGACAGACCAGGAGGATATATACCTTTAGATTCCCAAGGAAAAAGTTCAAAAACCAAACCAAGTACGCTAAAACGAAGTACGTTTTGTGTGTTTACCACTAACTTCTCGTTAACCCCAATAAGGACTAACTCCCTTGCCAGGAATAAACCAAACTTAAAAGACCTAGCTCACAAAACTTAAAAGGCATTCTGCCCTGGGATCGTATCGGACTGTATCGAACTAAACTTGCATGTAAACACACTCCATCACTAGGATCGAATCGAGACATGCGCTAGCGCTAATGGCTAACCCAAAACCCTTTGTTTATGTCGGTTGATGTGCACATTTACACATGTCGGTTTCGCGGTTTTCACTAAATTGACTAGTTCCTTGAATTCAAAAAAAAACAGAAACTTTTGGAGCACAGAAGAAAGTTACCGGAACGTCAACAGCGGATGCTACTGCGCATATCGTATCGAAAAGTATTGAAATTGAATTCAGTCAAAGGGATGTATGGATTCAGAATTTGAAACCGGATCGTATTCAGTTCGATCTGAATACGACATGTAAACGTGGTAATTGTGTAATAATTGTAAGTGTATGTGGAGGTACGATGATTAACATATGAAAAATGCAAGAAGAAAAATCAGAAGGCACGCAATATTAGCAGGCACCGGGCACCGCTGAATTAGCATATTGAGTTGAGACGATAAGAAACCGATAAAGCCTCTCTCTAATACTATGCGAGTATAATGTGTGTGCGTGTGTGTGTGGGTGTGTGTAGCACACATAAGTATGCTTGCTGCTTTGCGACAATCGCGATTCTAATAAACTCGAAAAATCTACTGCCTTTTTTCTTCTCCATTTAAATTTAACTTTGAAAACTTTTACTGACTGTATCAAGAAATCTTGTTCTCAAGTATATATTTGTCGGCGTAGCTATATGAACTAAAAAGATAAGGCAAAGATTTTCATGATGTCTGCAATGCGCCTAATTAATGTTCTGAATTTCATCCAGTTCAGGCTCAGGACACACAAGTTAGTTATTTCTCTATAAACTGATGTGGATTTAATGTAATCGAACGTATAAGTAAAAATAAATTCAATTAGTCGAAAAATAAATCCAGAAACAAGTCGTTTATTTGTCTCCTTGTCTCCATCCCCCCCCCCCACCCGCCCGAAGCCCACGGCACAATGTAAGTAACTTTAGAGTTTAGTTTAGACCTTAGGCATATAATCGTAATCAAATGTAATCCTACAACGATGAACAGTTGCTTGGGCTTGGTGTTCGTGTTTGGGGCCGGCTTTCATTTTAGTTTGAGAGTTGGAGAAAAAAATCCAAGACCGTCAGAAAGAGGCAAAGCCAGTCTCTGCCACGCCATGCCACTCAGCATTGCCGCGCCACGCCACGCCAGGCTCAGATATGATTTTGATAAACCGCAAGGACAGCTGGAATTTAATCTCGCACATTAATGGGCATAAATTATTCACGCTGATAAGCAAATAGGTAAAATCCATTCCGTATAATCTCGCGCGCACTCCTTTCTTGGGAACTACTTTTTTATGTTTTGCTTTCAACGGAAAATCATTATTTGATACATACGATTGCGGTGTTGTGTATACATATATGCGAGTGTGTCGGGTATATATAGCAAGCAGGTATGTCTGTATGTGTAGATACGAATACGTTTCATTACTCTTCGGCCTTTCGCGTCTCGCTTTCCGATCGCGCGTCCGATGTCGTCGCCGTCGCCAGTGTGCCGTCGCCCATCTGTGCTAATCTCTCACTCTCTCGTTTTCAATCAAACAAACAACAAACCCAATCGAATATCGGTATTATTGGTAAGTATATAAACAAATGACATATAAAAACACTCAATAATGTATCGTTTACTTATTTATCATCATCATTCCACTCTCCACTCGTATCCAAACCAATCGCGGGTTGTCTCGTTTCGTTTCTCGTTGTCGATTGTCTTATTTTTACTTCTACGTTTTTACTAATACCTATCAATAAATCGGTAAATCGATACGGATTCCCACCGCAGAACTTTCCGACCATATTCACTACGATTTCGTAGAACTCGTAATTTTGATCGAAACGTGGATGTGTACAGAAATTTATTGATGTCAAAGTTATGAATGCCATTTAAGTATACTTTCCAAATATCAAAATTACTTTTATGATCGATGAGTTCTAGAAATCTTAGTTGATACGATATGGTCGGAAAGTTGTGCGGTGCTTTTTTAACGCAGTGATTTATTTCATAAGTAAAATAAATTAAAAAATCGGTGCGTTAAATAACGAACAATAAGACTTTGATTTTTTTCTGATTACATAACTTTCCTTCGGTATGTGGTAGGAAAGTAAAACCCGAACCAACTTATAAAAGTCTTTTAAGTTATATGGTAAACGAGCGACTACGTCAAATGGAAAGGGATTGATAGATATAATAATAAAACTTGTTGGCGATAAGTCAGTAAGTATATTAATTTAATACCATTGAACTTCGTATTATCCCTGTACGGATCGAATCGTATAAAAGCCCGCAACCCACAAAGCCATATTAATTTCATTAAATATATAACAGATATTAATTTAAGACATCGTTACCGTTATGGATGCAAGTGAAATGTCAGCGCATCGTTAAATTCCAAGCCAATTCGGACGAATCCTAAATCTACTAGAACCAGCCAAAGTCAAACCATCATTAATCAACAAGCCCGACGAAAAGACCAATTTATGTATACAGTATATTTATTTAACGTGTGGCCATGGAGATTTACATGTTAAAAACTTTGGATCATGTTAATGGGTCTCCTGCGCAATAGTTTGCAAAGAAAAAAATCGCACTCTTAATTTGGACCATTTTTAAGCCATTCTAATAATTTCTGTTTACCGGCGATGGTCCGATTGCTTAAGAAACAAAATTTCAAAAAATGAAAAAATTTGAAAATAACATGGTAGGCAAAATGGGTTGCATATACATAGGCGGAATTAGTTACTCAGATCAATAAAATATTGATGTTAATGTGGTTGCCTACGATAAAACTTCAAATTATTTCACTTTTTAATTATTTTTCCAAGGTCGGTTTTAAAAATTATCAGAATGGGTCAAAAATGGTCCAAATTAAAAATGTGATTTTTTTCTTCAAACTATTGCGCAGGAGACCCATTAACATGACCTAAAGTTTTTAATCTGTAAATCTCCATGGCCATACGATAAATGAATTTTTGTCGTAAAATTAATTTTGATTTTGATCTATGTATTTATTGGGTTGCAAGAGACAAGAATTCTTGTTTTAAACTGAGTATTCAAATATGAACAAGAATTTCTTGAAAAAATCTGGATTTCAAATAATCTCGTTAATTCAAATCATGTCTTGTCGATGTAAACCGGGTTCTTGTCTTGATCTCGTCTTGAATTGTTGTCAAGATCAAGAATTCTTGAAGATCAAGGATCTCCTGAAACCCTATATGATAATATAGGTATCTCTATCTACCTGCCGCAACATAAATCCGAAAATCCTTATGTCCAATCATCAACTATACTTGAATGTGCAAACAGTGAAACAGCTAACCAGCTAGCTCCTGATGGTGTGAGTTGTGATATATATTTATAGTGTTGATAGTGTAGTCAAGCCATGGCAGACGACAGCGGGATATTACATTTCTTGGTGATGGCCCGGGCTCCTTCCGTTGACGGATCGTAAACGAAATGGGAACGATGAACGACAACGAATCTGCATATTTATAATATAATATATACCTATCCTAGGAGGCTCTGTCTAATACCGTTGGTGGAGAAATATTATATTTGATGGCAGCAAAAGATTTTATTAAGTTCAATTTCTAAGTCGATTGAAATAAATTTTTCCTACGGCCACTTGGGCCACTATGAAATGGCACTTTCGGCATAGTTAGCTAGGAAGTTGTTTGTGTCAAAATCGTTTTATTTAGCATTTTATTAATGTTCCGATAGAAAAATGTGACCGAAGGAAAAGCAGTGTACCTAACGCGATTAGAAAACATTCACTTTCGCTCTCGTGCTTCAAATTCTCGCGCTCGTGAGAAATTGAATACTTTCCAAACTTGCTAGGTAAACTATTATTATTTTAATTGTTGTTGATGGAAACTTTTCATGATAATCACGTGTTTTACTTTTACCACCTCCAACATATTATACTACTGATGATGAGTAGAAAAAAAACTATGCAAAATGAATATGTGGATATGATTGGTATACATCTCAAACTCTTGCTTACAACTACAACGAATGTACTCGTACAGTATGATCTGACATAGACAAATGTTAACGTTGACGACGAACGGGAAATGTCATAAAATAGGCGTCGTCACTCGTCCTTTTCCATTTACAATTTTACATTTATACATAACGCACGGCACATACTTTCGCAAAGGAAAACTCGGTAACGTTCAGAGCGAACGCATACGGAACGAAAAACGATATGAAAACAGATCGCGCACACCAACGAATGAGTACCGATGGATGAGAAATATTGTATCACGGGTATCACGTACACATGTATTTGCAAATCGTATTTTACAAAACTGTACATTCTGTGCCTTCACGGTACTGTACCACTTGTGCTTGTGCATACATCAAAATGAGTATCGTCCATTAATCTTGCTAAAAGTTTAGTCGGAGCAATCTAACCGTGCGAAACGTATATTCTGTCGAATATTACCTATTTGTATTTCAGGATTCTAAATCTTCCTTCATGAAGAGTAGACATAGAGCGTAAACTTTTAGAGGTAGTCGTAGACAGGACCGGTTTAAGAGATTTAAAGCGCCCTAACTAGGCGATTTGACAAAAGCGCCTCTTTAACTGAAAGCCGCATTTGAGATAAATGAAATAAATATAAATTGATTAATTTTGATTTTTTTAGCGCCGCTAAGTGATCATCTAGGTTGGATCATTTATAACCAATAAAGAAACCGGCCCTGGTCGTAGAGTCGGTCGTTTCATCTACTTCGATCCTTTTCAAATCGCGTCTCGTTATTATTATAAGGATATAAAATGTCTCGCTCGCTCGCTTAATATTAATAATGCATTGTTTTCATCAAAAAGTGATGAGAACGTAGGTATACTAGTATACTAGAGGTAAAACGAAATGTCAAAGGCAAAGGGATTGTTAATAGATGATAAAAGAGTGGTGGGTGACTGCTGCCAACACGGTTGGCGATGTGTCACACCGAGTTATATATTTGTACACGTAAAATGTTAAAAGTTAAGACGATGTTTCACGCAGGAATCGTTTGTCACAAGCACGAATCTATCAATCAAAATCTTTCGTTACAGGAAAGGAAATGCCTTAATCTCCGTTTCATTTTGGATTTTAGTAAGTATTTACCATTTTAGCGGCGTGTGAGTTGAGGCATTGAAAACGACGTTATGACGTTTTAATTAAAATAAGACAACAAGACCATCTTAATTGCGTCGTTTTAGAATTTTTCACGTGGAATGTAAAAATGTTTAAGTGAGGAAAAAAATATACATTTGTTTACTGTACGAGTACGTTGCAGAATTTAATGTAATTAACACGAGATAAGTTTACAAATACGCTACCTACTAATAAATATGGAAAAGAGGAAGTAAAAGTAAAAAGTGTAATTTTTTAAATGCTAAATGAGTTTTTTCTTGTATAATAAATTCTTGTTTTTTTTCTATTCCTAACGCAGGTCTCAGGTAAATGACTAAATACTAAAAGCAGAGCCGCATTATGTATATTCCAAGCCAAATTGTTTTAGTATATATAATCTATGGTTGCCACTAGACAAGAATTCTCGGTCTAGGAGTACTCGGCGCAGCATTTCTGGCGCGTCCGTTTGGGCCCAGAGACAGTTTGGCGCGGGACTCTTCGGCGCGGTTGCCGCGAGACAAGAATTCTCGGTCTAGGGCCGTTCGGCGCGGCCGTTCTGATGCGGCCGTTTGGACGCGTCCGTTTGCGGGCGCAGAGACAGTTTGGCGCAGGACTCTTCGGCGCAGGGACTATTATAACTATAACAGTAAAAAGTGTAATTTTTTAACTGCAAAATGAGTTTTTTCTTGTATAATAAATTATTGTTTTTTTTCTATTCCTAACGCAGGTCTCAGGTAAATGACTAAATACTAAAAGCAGAGTAGCATTATGTATATTCCAAGCCAAATTGTTTTAGTACCTATATAAAATCTATGGTTGCCACGAGCCAAGAATTCTAGGTCTAAGAGCAATCGGCGCAGCCTTTCTGGCGCGCCCGTTTGGGCACAGAGACAGTTTGGCGCGGGACTCTTCGGCGCGGTTGCCGCGAGACAAGAATTCTCGGTCTAGGGCCGTGCGGCGCGGCCGTTCTGATGCGGCCGTTTGGGCGCGGCCGTTCTGATGCGGCCGTTTGGGCGCGTCCGTTTGCGGGCGCAGAGACAGTTTGGCACAGGACTCTTCGGCGCAGGGACTATTATAACAGTAAAAAGTGTAATTTTTTAACTGCAAAATGATATTTTCTTGTATAATAAATTCTTGTTTTTTTTTCTATTCCTAACGCAGGTCTCAGGTAAATGACTAAATACTAAAAGCAGAGTAGCATTATGTATATTCCAAGCCAAATTGTTTTAGTATATAAAATCTATGGTTGCCACGAGCCAAGAATTCTCGGTCTAGGAGCAATCGGCGCAGCCTTTCTGGAGCGGCCGTTTGGGCGCAGAGACAGTTTGGCGCGGGAATCTTCGGCGCGGTTGCCGCGAGACAAGAATTCTCGGTCTAGGACCAATCGGCGCGGCTGTTCTGATGCGGCCGTTTGGGCGCGTCCGTTTGTGGACGCGAATAGTTTGGGCGCAGGTCATTTTTAACGCAAGTATACAAGTATTTAGAGAAATTCAGATTTATATAATATATTATATGTTTAATTGACTGCCCTTGCCTTGAAAAATACTAACATTCATCAAGAAATTTTTATCAGATTCGTATTCATTCACTCGTTTGTTATGAAAATTGGCACTTATATCCTGCTGAACAATTTGCACATTTCATTTGTTAATAGTTAACTTAGTTACTTAGTACTTGGTCCCATAGTTTCTCGTTAAGGATTTCGCGCCATGCACCATACAAACATAGTCGGCATGCTAAATTGCACATTGGGCGCGCAATATACGCAATATGCATCACATCGGTTTTATCTATTGCCGTTTGTTTGTTGAAATTAATTCCGCGCCGTAGTCTGGAGATCGGCCATTAATCAACGTGGCAGATGTTGATGGCCCGTGCAGAGAAGCCGCACCACGGTCCAAGCGCACCATCCAGTGCGAATACGCGCAACATTCAACAAACCTTTTCAACACATTTGAAACATTCCTACATATATGTAGTTAATAGGAAAAGTGCGAACGTGCGTGATAAAGATGTATGATAAAATATATTATTCATAGATGTATACAGTGTGAACTTCGGTGTGAACCGAATCGAGGAAATACTTCTATAAATGAATATTTTTCTGATGGTCAATTTATATTAGTCATCTACAAGTTGACAATCTTAAGTTTGACGACATGATGTTGTCAAAGTTTCACATTTTTATGGTAATAAATTTGCAATTTATTCAAAATTTATATTTAACTTTGCAATTTTGAATAAGTATCTAAAAATCTGTTGTTTTAAACGCGGAAGTAATGATGACCTAACTAAACATTATACACATTGCACATTGATATCTCTATCCCCCTCTCCTCCTCTTCACAACCTCTTTTCACGCGTCTCCACGGGTAACAATAAAGAGCTAGATTTAATTATATCGGGTGTGTACCTCTGAGTGGATTGCCATGCAACTCATAGATGTTCCCGTGGGTTGCACGTGCACCCTTGCAACACATAAGTCGGCACCTATGCTGTATATGTTACATAAACCTTCTGGCCAATGTTTTAACGGCTGAATAGTAATGTAAACTTAAAACTTGTAAAATTTACCGAACACCCTCATATAGGTTTACACTATAAAAGTTTAAACTTACTTCTTACTAAAGCGTAGATATAAATTTAGAAATAGTATTTGAGTTAAGTAAGCACGCATAAATGTTGATGATTGAAGGATTGAGGAATGTAAATGTGTATACCTAACATCAATAAATATTGAAAAATGTAAACGTTTGCGACATGAGACGGGCGTAAATTACTTCGATTACCGTTTGGTGGTATCGCCGGCGGATCATCATCAAATGGAGAAATAAAACCGACCGGTTTTTGCAATATTAATAAAATTATTTCGTTATATCTATACACAACGCAAACGTGTGCTAACGGAATAGGATGACCTATCTCATTACAATTTCAATTGACAAAATCAAAATTTAAATAAAAATTTCAAAGTTACTCTCCTGACCTATCAAAGTGTCTCGTCTCTAACTTATTCCTTTGAAATCATTTTTTATGACCCTCAACATGTTTCTGTATACAGGGTGGTACCGATTCATTGTTGCCACATTGTTAACTTTTGTGTTGAGATTTCGCACTCAAGCGTCTAAACGAGGAAAGACAACAATTACATTTTGTATACCGTTTTGCAAAATTATATCAGACTTTGTATCCCTTCAAAAAAACAAAGAATCTGGACCATCCTGTATATATTTATAGGTATACTTACTTAGATAAATTTAAGAAAGTTCATATTTGAACTTCATCGGTATATTTTGCTTATAAAGTTGATAAAAGCCTCAAGAGTGCTTTTTCTCGGTAACACAAAAGCTCACGAGTCTGGCGATTGAGTTTACCTCTACGTAATATATTTATTGATTGCTTATCGAAGAATGTTTAATACTACATTGTGCATACCAGGAGTAGGTGTACTTCTATACCAGCAGTGGCGTAGGTTGCTGAAAATTTTATTACAAAATCTAAAAGTTCAATTTAATTCTTTTTAAATTTAATCGTATACTAAATATGGTATTACATTATATTTTGAGTGAAAAGGGGGGGTGCGTCAACCCCTCTCGCTACGCACTGACTGTCCTTTACTTTAAAAGTCTTTAGTTCCATATGAATACCACCAATATTTTCAATAATACGACATATAGTACAGCAACATGCATTTGGTAAATGTTACAAATCCTTATACAATGGTTGAAAATTAGTTGTCATTAACCGCTTACCGCACGCATTGAAAACGATGTGTGGATGATGCGCGTCAAGGCCACACAAATGCCAAGCTAATATGGACGATGTCGATATCACATGAGAGATGATAGTTAACTAGGCATGTGCCTATAGTCAAGAATGTCGTAATAGACTCATCACAACGGTCATGATAGAAAAATGATAGGAAAAATTACGAAGTCGTGAATTTGATATTATTTGTTTTATTTGTATGATCGCATAATTCTCTTAACTTCAGGGATGGCAACCGGTTTCGCAATACCGGTTAATTAACCGGTTAACCGATATTATGGCAGTTTTTCGGTTAACCGAAACCGAAATTTTAACCGAAAAATAATTTTGAGAATTAAC
>JARJEB010015697.1:0-19476 GCA_030264535.1 Liometoxenus newtonarum | reverse complement strand
GAAAATTTTCTTTTTGCCTGTTTTGTGAATACTTGCTTTCACGTGGCGGCGTAGCGCCCTTGCTTATCTTGCGCCAGTGGCAGGGGCCTTCTTTGCCACGCCCTAGATACGGCGCTGCTACCTAGTATGCGGCTATGGGATGTGTCATCGTGAGACGTCCTGGTTTAGGTTGATACAGCTTTTGCCTAAATATAAAATAAAAATGAACGAGCAACAACTACGTGCTGAAATTGGTATTCCACGAGAGTTGCATGAACCTAATTTTCGTACTTTTTAGCCTTTTGCTGCGAGCAACATAATTTTAC
The DNA here is from genome assembly GCA_030264535.1 of Liometoxenus newtonarum. Classification (NCBI taxonomy): domain Eukaryota; kingdom Metazoa; phylum Arthropoda; class Insecta; order Coleoptera; family Staphylinidae; genus Liometoxenus; species Liometoxenus newtonarum. The sequence goes on along the minus strand of JARJEB010015697.1, from coordinate 19,171 downwards.
ATAAAATTAATGAATATTCGCGCTTTTCCCACGAAAGCACGACAAATGAATAATAAATACTATGATTTTTATTTAATGGTTAATGAATACTTATCCTATCATAGGCGCCGACAGGTGGGTTGCAAGGGTGCACGTGCAACCCGCGGCAAAATCTGTGGGTTTTCGTGAGGAGGAGAGGGGGAAAGAGATGTCAATCTGCAAACCGTACCATTTTCAAAAGTAATTAAGATCGTGCAATGAAATTTAAATTTTACGAATAAAACCGAAAGTATTTTTTCACTTTTCTTTTTTAAGTATTTTTAATAATTTTTACAAGAAAACCAACTTTCATATTATTTTCGTTCTGTGGCAGCAATTTTGATTTTATAATTCGAACATAGTGGTTTTGGTAAGGGGTCAACGAAAAGGTACGAAGCCACACCGACAAAAAAACGTCAAAAAAGGGCCGAAAAAGCAAAACACTTTCGATTTATTATTTATGGCCAGCATCGGTAATTCCTTAAACGCATCCCTTATAGAGTCAGACGAGGAGAGGGGGAAAGAGATGTCAATCTGCAAACCGTACAATTTTCGAATGTGATTAAGATCGTGCAATGAAATTTAAATTTTACGAATAAAACCGAAAGTATTTTTTCATTTTTCTTTTTAAGTAATTTTAATAATTTTAACAAGAAAACCAACTTTTATATTATTTTCGTTCTGTGGCAGCAATTTTGATCTTATAATTCGAACATAGTGGTTTTGGTAAGGGGTCAACGAAAAGGTACGAAGCCACACCGAAAAAAAAAACGTCAAAAAAGGGCCTAAAAAGCAGCACTTTCGATTTATTATTTATGGCCAGCATCGGTAATTCCTTAAACCCGTCCCTTATAGAGTCCTTTTCTATCCGGGTAAACTACGGATGAACTTTAGTGTCTTTACGTCTCCTGATCTGATAAATAAATGATTGTATCTTGTGTCAGAAAAGAGATTTTTCACCATTAACCCTATAAACCAGGAAAGACAATAAAATATTTCAAAGACACTCAGGACAGTTCCAAAACTACTCCGATTAGTTTAGACCGGGTAAACCCAGCCGAAAGCAGCTAATCTATTAATAATAGGGTTTTAATGGTTTAAGGATTATTAAGAAAAAAAGATTCATAAACGTGGCAGGGCAGTGGCATGCAATAAGGACAGAGAATTTTGTGATAGTGGTTTTATGATGCGCATCCGCATCAATGATCAATTTATAACAGAGCTGGCTGGCAAAGTCGTAAAATTTCGCCGTAAAAGAAAATTAGTTTGCCTCTAAGTTTTAGCTTTTCGCTGTCTCATTACAAGTTTACAAGAGAGAGAGACTTTATGCATGCCTTCATGGTTCGGTTCATTTGTTTGGAAAAACGTTTCGTTGACGGAACTTTGTTTGAGTTGCTTCGCGGCTAAATCGGTAATAAAAATAAAATATGAAAATTCGTTATTCCGTCTAATAGTTCCGTTTTTATAGACTTTTAATTATACAATTTTGATAGTTCGCTTGTTTCGATATCTCCTCCGTAGCTTAATGGTTTAAAGCAAGGCCCGCGGAAAGCCATGGATTCCCTGCAAAGTTTCAAATTATTTTGATATCGTCGAAATTTTCAATATAAATTTTTCGTGCGGTGCGCGATCGTCTAACTTGAAAAATACAATCCCTGATTTTAACACTACCACCAAATACTTTTGCAATGTTATAGTCAAGTCATAGTGTTTTCGTTCTCTCTGTTATATTCGCTTCGCTATGGGGCTGTTCGAGCACGTGTCCGCCACCCTTCAGCACCGTACACGTGCAATATGCGCGTTTCCACGGCAACGGGTCGATGTTTTAGCCATAAAGTTTTATGGGCTTCGTCGCAGACGCCGCACGCACGAACGTCGCGACGTTGGCTGTTATGTTACTATTGCCACCGTTTGTTCGTTCGTCGCTTCGGCGGTTGTATGGTATGTGCTTTGCAAGTATATTCACTGTGATTCGGCGACAACGACCGAGGCGGCAATGCATTGGGATTGGGACTGTGCATGGGGACGGCTGATATGCTCCTGGTCCTGGAAAAGCCGCGTCTGTGGTGCGATCGTAAAAACCATTAGATATTCCTGCTCTCTCGCCGGTATGTTCGTCGTGGAAACGGAAAAGACGTTACGTGGTCATCAGACTTCAAATTCGAACACACAAAAAAAGAGCGGAAATGTGTAAAATCGCTTGATTAGAGTAAACAATTCTATTAAGGATTCAGGAAAACGGGTCGGAAAGCAAAAACGTTTTGTAGCAATTAACTCAAGACTCCCTGAAGCTGAAACGTTTAAACTTTTAACATCATTAAAGGCTCTTGAAACCGCACAAATATTTTTTAAACGTTAGTCAATGAAAACCAGGACGTAGGTAAACTGGGCGCAAAATGAAAATTATAAAATCGAACAGGGAATCCAAAAAAATTTAACAGGTAAACTGGGCGCAAAGTAATTTTTATAGCAGGTAAACTGGGCGCACTGGGCGAACTGGGGGAATCGAGCAGCGGATTAGGATCCTTCGCGGTCAGGTATTGACAGATTGACTTGATTCAAAACTAAAATATTTGGGAAGATAATTTTTTCCTAAATTATGACCGCAGACATTGGATAAATAATACGTAATTTTCTTTATTATTATTTCAAACACTTTTTTTTAAATTTCATTGTTTTTTGGATTCATTTCTTTTGTTTTGACTTTGGATAAAGAGCTACAATATAACACATTGTTTTTGCGACCCATTGTTTTTGCGTGATATTTCCTAAGTCTACCCTTCAATGCTTTTTATCTTCGGATGCTAGCTTGACTTGGTGTTCGCGGATTCTCGTGGACACTATTTATTTTGATGACCTTTTGAGAGTATCGATAAATATCCAAATGGATATAATTATGTAAGACTTAAGGGATGAAGAATCCTCACTTGCAGTTACTTTGCGCCCAGTTTACCTGTTAAATTTTTTTGTATACCTGACCCCGGGGGTTGGTCTTAATCCCCTGCTGGGCAGTTCGCCCAGTGCGCCTAGTTTACATGCTATTAAAATTATTAAAATACTTCGCGCCCAGTTTACCTACTCCCAACCATACAGGATTTTTTTTGTAAATAAATGCAATAAAAATGTAAATTCCAGTAAATATATTTTTTCGATTAGGTATTTAGTTTAGATACACATCTTAACATTGAATTTAAATATTTTAGGAAATACACGCATCCAAAATTTTATTTTTAACTGGCTTTTAAATACTCGAACTATAAACAAATATTAGTCATCTTGACATGGTTGTCGTTCAAAGTTTAAACGTTTAAACATCAAATACCATCGTTTAAAAGTTTGTAAAAGCGCATTAAAGGCAGGATTTTTTGTTAGTTCTTTGGAGTTTATTTATAAGAGCGACTATTTACCATTAAGACGCCGCGAACAACGTGAACAACGCAACGCATCGTATCTACACATCCTGTCTAAACACACAATATGTTTGTATATCTTTTAACTTCTTTTGAAAAACGCGGTGGAAACCATCGCTGCAAACAGCGAATAAACAAGGCTGGCTGGTAAAGAGACTGAACCGCTTAAGGGTTTTTTGTAAAAGCAATATCCAACTGAAGCTTGCATAGCAACAGGGAATGGGAAAACAACACAAAAGATGGACCAACACGTCATGGCTTGCTTCGATATAAAAAAGTAAATGTAGATGTAGGCAATATATTTACGTAGCAAAGGGTGTAAAAGATGTTGAGACTTGTAAATAATACCACTTTTTACGACAAGGTTAGATAATCCAGGAACAGCCGATTTTAGATCCGGCCCCGGCCATTATTATAGATTTTGGTATTGCGTAGGAAAATATCGAAAATATACAAAATATTATCAGAATCCCTATACAGCATAAAATTTTTTTTATGTCAAATTACATGAAATCGTGATGGAAACTTATTATCAGTGATAATATGTAATTTTACATTGAAATACATACAAAATTACCTATAATATGTAATAATTTAAGTATCTGTAAATTTACATGAAGTGAGATTTACATATAGGTAGGTACTTAATTTACATATAAACACATAATTTGCAGTTCTCATATATGTAAAATTTAAATTTAATTTGATGTGTAAAAATACATTTTAAGAAGTACACATTTGATGTAATTTTACATGTAATTTTAATTTACACAAATATCTAGGTATCTACTTAATTATTACGCAATTATTTCATGTAAGTTTACAGTTTTTTAACAGTGTACGAGTATTTGTAAAACTTTTTCAAAGTCTGGTCTGTATATAAAAAAATTTAAGAAATTTCGAAACATTTTTACTCTAAGCAGACATTAGGCGATTCAACATTCACAAAATCAAAAGCACAAGCTCAAAACAACAAGAAAAAGCAAAAGTTACTACATATATTTGTGAATATCCCGCACTTGTACTTGTACTTAACTTATAACAAAAAACGAGAACGAAGAATTGAAGAAAGACAACAAATACGGCGATGGCGAAGTGAAATGCCTGAAGTGCCATAAATAAATAATTTTAAGTTCAATACTCTATATATAATACAATACTTACCCAACTTATTCTTCTTCTTCTTTTTCATTGAGTATTTGCAGCTAGCTCTTTTTCTTTTCATGTGTCTTCAATACGTTCAATCGATTCATGTGTTCAAAAGACAACTTCTTTCGTTCTTTCAAAGGAATATTTATTTACAGACGCAAAGACTACAAGTACAAGTGAGTGCACTCATTATGCGAACACATTCATTATTCATAGGTATTCATTGAAATGTATCATTTATACCAAGTGTATCATGCATCTACCAATTGTTTATATAAAATAACAAGTAGTTCGGTTCGACTGGAATTTTGTTCACAACAAATTTGACATTTTAGGAATTAATATCTCCCAAACTATGCATCCTACGAGAAAATGTTATAGGGATTGAAATGTAGAGAACCAAAAAGGGGTATTTTTTATTTGAGAGTTGTATGCAAATTTATTTTTTGACATTAAAGTAAAGTGCAGTTTTTTACCGACCGATTTTACTCAATCTCAACTGACACAAACAGACACACAAACATCAAGCCAAAAACCATTTTTTGGATTCAGGGAAGCGAATTTCGTCGAAATCCATCAAAAACCGGACATCGATTTTTTGGGGTGAAACCGATACTTTCCCATATACACCTTCGTTCGGTAGTATCGGAAAGTAAAAAAAAAAATATACTTTGACGTTTGAATGAAAACAAAAAAAATAAGTATAAAAAGTGCTAAATTATAAATTCAAATTAGTTTCTAACCTAACCTTAACGCTTAAAGGAACTGCAAGAGTGAGTAATTTAAGTATATCTTTTGTGCGACCTTAACTCACGAGGGAGCATGCTGCATGACTATTAAAAAAGCTTAAGAAATCTAAACTTAAGTGTAAAACATGTTACATGTTTCAACATGAAATCTCTAACGTCAATAAACTAACAAATGTACGTCTGCAACTTGATGATGCGAAGATGGAGATGCGTCAGTTGATTAAACACTTAAAAAACTGATAAATCGGAGGTCTGCCGAAGAAACTTATAAATAGCAAAAGCAAATCGTATAAGTATACTAAATAGTTTTTGACGTGTATAGCAATTTCATTTAACCACTATATAGTCATTATTTATTTTCATGGCTTATAATAATTAATAGATTGATACCATTTTGATACTTTTTAACTTTTTATGTTCGATCGTTAAAAGACTGAAATTGAAGTGTAAATAAATTATTTTTTTCTAGTTTGCATTCGTAAAGTAGTTATTACTACAACATTAATACGCATTGTGTATCTTTACGGCACTGTGATGTAATTAGCACAGTATAGGTCTCTAGATAAAGTAAGGATAACAGACACAGATGGTAAATCACAGAATAAATACTGACAGAAGTGACACTTCGTGTTTTTTACACTGAATTTCGACAGTTCTCGTTTGGTGACTTTCGGTGTATCAGCCATATTGTGTGGAGATTAGAATTGGCGGGAAATTTGAATTTACCTCACAATGCAAATAACAAATTCAAATTTCCCTCAAATTCTAACCTCCACCCAACATGGCTGACATACGCCCTAATGTCACCAAGAACGACAGTGTTACCAATCATCTCACTAAATATTCAAAATTTCCTAAATCAGTGACACTAGTTTGACCATTCCTTTCTTCATGTTTCTATTGTTTCTGTTTATTTCTTCACAACCATCAAAAAAAAAATCTGTTGAGTGTTAAACTTAACTGACAACTTAGAGTACACGAATACCCCACGCTGCCACAAAAAAATCCAACAAACATTTCCTTAAACGTTATCAGTGTTATCACCATAACTTTTCTCTAATAGTTCGTAAGATGTAAAGCTCTAGAAGGTAGGTAGAGAAAAACACTTCCTCCCCACCGTATTCTTTCTTTAGCGCTGGGGTCTCCAAACTACGGCCCGCGGGCCAAAACCGGCCCGCAAGGGCCATCAATCCGGTCCGCAGTAGTGGGCCAGAAATGCCCAGTATCCGGCTCGTCTTACTTTGTTTTGATTTCATTATAAAATTTACAAAGTAAGTAAATCATAGAAAATAATAATCAGATATTTTTATTTAACGACCAATTAAGAAGAATTAGTTAGCGCCAGCACCCCCGCCCATCGCTCCATCAGTGTTGGTATGAAAAGCTACTAACTATACTAGGCCTTGGCCCTTGAGACTTAGTTGAGTTTGGAGACCCCTGCTTTAGCGTATGGCTTGGCGAATAACTATAAAGGGATCACAATCCTCAAGTTGGCTTGGCCTTTCTTAGCATTCTCGTAAATCCGTTCCTTGCTTCCACTGTTCCATAGCATTTTCCATTTTTTCCATTGGATTAAGAACACTCACTGCACGGTGCTTCAAAGCAATATAACGAAAGCACGGCCTCGGCGTGAAAACACCGACGTAAATTTTGGAAACTCTCAGGCACTTATTACCAATAAAGCGGAGAAGTGAGATATAAAAGCAAGCGTTCGCGTTTCTATGTGAGACACTGAATTTCATTGGAAGTTGAAAAACTACCATTTTCATTGTTTCCCAACTTCCAACTTAATGTAATTGAAATTAATGTAATTATTTGCACAATAAAAGAGAATCGAAACAAATTTATCACTGGGAAAGAATTTGTTCATTATTACTTGCTTCTTGTTCTTATGTTCGTTCGGCTGATTAAAAAGTTAATCGTTGGAACTTGAAAAAAAAAAGCGTAATTACTGAAGTGAAGAGTATTTTAAGATTCGACGCGCTCCAATAGCAAAATCTAGGATTCATTATAAACATGAACATGAACGATGGGTAATAATGAGTTCACTGTCGTGAGAAGGGGGTTGGTCTGTACTCTGTCGAAGTTGAAGTCTTCAGTCTCGCTCTAGTCACTAGGCAATGTCAAACTGTGTATTTTATAGCAGAATTTCAACAAAACTGACAAGACAAAATTGATGAAACACATTTTACAACTTTTCTAAAAGTGATTATCAATGTTTCGCCCAGCGGACTTTGGCTTGACTCATCGACAAACTAATGATACAAATATAGAGAAAATAATCATATGATGTATTTTCAAAGCTGAAAATTTATTGTAATCAAGTTGTGTGCTGGTTTGCTTGCAAATGAAAAGCAAAAGAAGTAAATAAATGTGCGTGTTGAGTGGGTGTCAACAAGGCTGACGTAAAATAATACCCTTCGACTAAATCACCCAAAGTCGAAAGTGAAACTGAAAATAAAGCAACTTAGACGAATCATCAGGAAACAACAAGAGAGTGAAACGAGTAACATGAGTAAAATATTTTAATTAACTATGTAGAAAAAAACACCAGACAAGACATAAATATACTGGGCGATTCAATTTCAATGTGTCCCTACCATAAATACATTAATTCATTCAATGGGGTTTGTGCATGAAATTTAAAATTGGAAAATAGTACCAAAAGTATAGAACTAATTATACGACATGGCGCTAACAATAATTTAAAAAAAATTTATTTGTTGTTAAAAATGGTTCTTCAAAATCCACCCTAGATTTAAACTGTTCTATGCCACGCGAAATAAAGATGATTCATGGCTTTGTCGACCTATACCGATTCAAGGCCGAATCGGGCCGAATGAACTAAGCGTCAGGCCCAAAGACTGTCTTCGGTCAGGCTATAGTATCAAAACATCAACAAGGTCGCGTAAAAGCGATGCCATTTTAAAAGATCTACCAAACAATTCCAATGCTATGAGTCATCATTATTTCACCACATAATTCACCAAGAGACGTCAAATTTCAAACTTTAAAAAATGTTTTCTCCTCAAAAACCATGTAAAAAAAATTAAAAAAATGTAGGGATGAATAATTCAAATAGTAGTTTCATAAAAAAAAAATTAAAAAAACAACATGCACAGACCCCATTGTCCTTATTTCTTCACTGACAATTGTAAATTTTATAGGTTAACCGTTAACCTATGTCCTATAGACCTGTCCAAGGCGCTGTCATTATGCAAACAGCTGTTTTGGACTAGTCTATTTGAAAAGTGCCTCATTCATTCATTCCATGACGGCCGTAGCGTAGAAAAAAATTAAATACCTAAATATTTATCTAAATAAATCAAATTTACCCATTTTACCCAATTAATTGCTTACCGTGGCGGTAAAAGATTTAATGATTTTAGGAACCATCTTCTTCGTTTCTGTTGAGCCAACGCAACAACGACTCGAAAACTCAGCACTCAACATCACCTGAGGTGAGGAGTTTGTGTGGCTCGTAGGAATTGTCCGACTCGCTACGCTCGTCGGTCAACCCTTCCTACTCGCCACACAAAGTGACACTTATACGCTTTATGATATAATCTACTATTACCGCCACTGTAAGTATTCGATTGGGTAAAATCGCCCTTATTATTGATTTAAGTATTTATATATTTCTAGCGCTCAAACTACTTGACTTTGTTATGTTAGAAATTTATGTTATCCGGAGATAACTGACATGATACGCAAAGATGTTGTTATTAGTTTGTAGTGCTTATTAAATAACCTATCACGTATTAACTTGTATAACATTTCTGAAGAGATAATATAGATTCGCTACTAGTATAATATTCAAGTCGCTTTCGTCCTTTCGTTTGTGTATATTACAGTTCGGTTTGATGTTGTCAGGTCCGTGCTAACTATGTTTGTGTGTTTCGTGCTATACCTTTAAGTCTACGTCTACGAAAATAAGGAATAGATTCGGTGCACGTTATGAAAAGTCCATGAAAAAGTTAGGTTTATGGAAAGTGCCTGTTGAAAATGTATAGATATACAGACTATTCTTTTAGCGAGTGGCCATAGGGATTTACATGTAAAAAAAACTGTAGATCATGTTAACGGGTCTCCTGCACAAAAGTTTGCAAAGAACAAAAGCACACTCTAAATTTAGACCATTTTTAACCCATTCATTTTTAAACCCGGCCATGGTCCGATTGCTCCAGAAAAAAAATTAAAAAAGTGAAAAAATTGAAAATAACGTTGTGGGCAAAATGGGTTGGATACATTTAATCAGATCAATAAAATATTGATGTTAATGTGGTTGCCTACGATAAAATGTCAAATTTTTTCACTTTTTAATTTTTTTTTCTTAAGTAATCGGACCAGCATCGGTATTAAAAATTATCAGAATAAGTTAAGAATGGTCCTAATTAACATCATCTAAAGTTTTTAATATGTGCCACTCTACATGGCCACTCGATAAATGAATATTCTGTATATGTATACGAGTATAGGTACCTAGAGGATGGAGCTGGATTGCATTACAGAATAGGATAAAGGATAAAAGGCACAAGCAAAATATATAGAAAAAGAAAGGATGAAAGGAAATGTGTTTAAAATGGATGTCCGTAAAGTTGTATATGTATAGATAAGAGAAAGATGGGATATCAAGGAAAATAGAAAATTCTATAAGAATTGACTGATAGGCAGGATGAAGGATGATTTGAAAGACACATCAAAATTCGGTGCGCGCAGATAGTTGACTCTGGCATCATAATTTACATATGAAGTAAAGTGACAGCTGACGGTAAAGAAAAGAATAGTATTCTGACAGCTGACGGTAAAGAAAAGAATAGTATTCAATAGACTTTTGACAATTTATTTTTAAAATATTTTTGTTTAAAAGTGAACGAAAAAGTTTTATAATTTCATTTGAAATTTGAGTGTTTTCATTTTTATCGATTTAGGTATGCCCTCACGAAATATCAACAACATGAATAATTTATTTTTACATTTCATTGTAAAAACATCTTTTGTTTTTCAGTTTTTATATTGTTTCACAGCACAAACCAGCAGACTTTGCAAAGAATGCTTGCTACTTTGTGAGGCTGAGCTTTGAAGCTCACGAACGTAAAGCTGCCTGTTAAGGCTTGTGCACAAATGACGCAAACGCGAACGATAGCGTTACGACCGTTACAAAGGTAAACACAATAAAACGTAAAGCGTAAGCTTTAAAAAGTAATATGGATGGGGGCGATGATAATAATCCATTTATAATCTAAATCTCCACAATTTTACTCGGTTTAAAACAGATTGACTCTTTAAAATTCATAAAGATAACCTTGTAGTACGAAAATAGAAGACGTGAACGCCAAATTAGAAACTTTATGGCCAACCATTCAAATGTGATGCCACTGGTTTGCCATATTTGTTTGCAACATAAACTAAACGCACAGACAAGCGATGCGAGACTGGAGTCTATTTCAAATCTAGTGCCTTTTAGGTGCAACATAATCTGGCGATTTTCCGTCACCTGGCACCATTGACTTATATTACTATGTGGACAACTTCGGCGTTAACGTCCACTGCCTTGCGGTTCCGTTAGCGTATTGCGAATGCAACAATACTTTTTTTCTAGTTTACGTTTGCGATAGTTGTCAAGTAAACAAGCCTTTACTTCTTCTCACTTCTGTGATGAATTCCAAGAAGCTAATAGCATTTCCAGTAGGTAAATTTGTTACGGTTACACTACAGTTGATTCATATAAAGTAATCAATCAATGTTTATTACTCATAAACCGCGTACAACAAACGTGTATGCACAAGTGTTGCCTATACCCTCTATACAAGCTTATAACAATTCAACATTGGCCACTGGCAATGCACATTCAGTCATTCAATGTCCAATATGTATAATATATATGTTGATTTGTCTTCTTTATCTTTTATTACTTTATTTGTAGTTTACAAAGGCACAACATAATGCAGTGTTAGAACTTTGCAGGAACATAATGAACATTTGTTGATTTTCATTGTAATGCAAAACCTTTTGAAGTTGTCTTGTAATAAAAATAGAAACAACAAAAGTTCTATATAAATGACTTTTTGTATGTTTCTGATTGCAAACTGTTCAATTGCTTTATTAAACTGGTTTGTACATATTTATGTTATATAGGTAACTGCTGAGCAAATACAATCGAATTTTTCACGATTTATTTGAATTTCGAATAGAAAATGAAATTTGCAATGAAAATATGAAAAAGAAAAAATTAAATGCAGAACATTTCTATAAATAAGTATATTATGGCTTAATATTAAATTATAAAATTTCTACCCTCTGCCTCCGAATACTCGTGCCCCCCCAGGAGGTAGTTTTGGAACTAATGTTTCAGCGCTCTCTGGTGGGCAATAGTGAAATTTTCAAAATGTAGAAAACTAATAGCAGCCTTTTACAGGTTTCCACTTTTTTGAATTTACACTTTCCTACTTTTGAATAGCATTTGGGTAGCTTGCTATAAGTTTTCTACCTTTTGAAAATTTCAATATTGACTACCAGAGGGCGCTGAAACGTTAGTTCCAAAACGACCGCTGGTGGTACCACGAGTATTAGGAGGCGGAGGGTGTAGAAGTCGCTTTTTACTTCTAGTAATGATGTTAGTAAAAATAATGGGTAGTTTTGGAACGAATGTTTCAGCGCTCTCTGGTGAGCAATAGTAATATTTTCAAAATGTAGAAAACTAATAGCAGCCTTTTACAGGTTTGCACTTTTTTGAATTTACACTTTCCTACTTTTGAATAGCATTTGGGTAGCTTGCTATAAGTTTTCTACCATTTGAAAATTTCACTATTGGCTACCAGAGGGAGCTGAAACATTAATTCCAAAACTACCACTGGTGGTGCCATGAGTATTCGGAGGTGGAGGGTAGCGAAACCGCTGTTCGCTTCTACTAGTGATGTTAGTAAGAATAATACTTAGGCCCCTGGCAACTTTTTTCAAGCAACTTATTAATCACTAAAACTACAACAGATTGTTACTACATTACATTTAGATTTGTAAATACTTCTGGGAAAGTGTGCAATGAACGATTGTCCATTACGGGAACTTTTTACGAGTTTTGCAGCAAAACGACCGTTTATAAAGCAATATCCTTAATGCCATTCAACACACCATACTAAGTATATTTCTACACTTAGCCAAGTTTGTGAATATGTACTAGCATTTATATAGTTAGGTAGACACTAATAATGTTGTAAAGAGACACAACTTTGTGTAACTGTAAAGGCACAGGGTCGCAACTACAAATTTGGCACGAGAACCTGACCAGAATCGACTTCACTCACCACTTCCAAAAAGGTAAAACGGTGAAGTGTCGTTTTTATGCCTAGTTACGCCCCTGTTTTTGTAGATATATGTATGTAAGTATTAGGTATTCGTAGAGTTTGCCAAACAGGCATTTTAGCATCGAATAATGGTTTTGCAATGTTACGTTAAGATATGAGGTTCGAAGCAACAGCAGCATGAATGCTGTGAGAATATCGTGCTGGTATTGATATTATTATAAGAACTTAACTTGTAAGCTTATCACTTATCAGTTATCATGCTAAGTGTTGCCAATTTCGAAATTTCACACGCAGAGATGTGAAAAGAAGGCGCAAAAAAACGGAACTTTTTGAAAAATAATTCTGACCGCAACTCTTTTGTTTGAAAAAAAAAGTTCGAAACTTTACAACTTCGAACAGGTGAAAATATTTCGACAAACATTCAAAATATTTTGATATTTAACCAGACATGAGGAACAGAGATATTCAAAACAGCTGATTAAGCGTGGGAGAATGTAAATATCGTCATCATATTCCAAACCAAACTATTGCCTGGCGCGGATGTAGAACAGTAATTCGGGGGAGGGGGGGGGGACATTAACTGACTCCAATGACCCCCCTGGATCCGCACCTGACTATTATGCGTATTCAGTTTCACTTGTGCATTTTGACCTCCAGCCTTTTCGAAAAAATTAAGATTCTCACTTCGCTTTAAAGTTCAAATAGAACAAGTTCTCTCAGTTCATATTCATAGTTCATAATATTGCATAACCTCATACTATCAGTGTCAATCTCGATGTTTATTTATTTCATCATTCTCGTTCGGTAAATGTGTAAATGGTTCCAGAACGAGAACAAATTTGAGTATTGTTTCGGAAAATATTAACGAGAAAAAGGGTTATGCTCGTTAATTGCAACACTTCGGCATCGAGTTCGTTGAAACTCGGGCGTAACTTCGGAACATGAAAAGAATCTAGCTTGTGCTAACCCCGCAATTCGCAAAGGTATCAAACAAAGATACTTTTTACTCACTTTGTTCGAATAGAACGATTATCTGATCGTGTCGGCCAAAATTACCTATATTTAAAATTGCTAAAGCGCACGTGCTAAAATCTCTTAAAAATTAAAACATTTTTTGTCAAGTTTCATTACAATATTTGACTGAAGAAATCGAAATAATTTATATATCTCTATCTACAATTTATTCCTGTATACTCTGGAGGAATTAGCTAGCAAAACAACGTTTCGCGCTTCGTTTTTATCGTTCCACCCCACCATGCCAGCAAGAGCAACTCATTTTCCGCAACTTGTGCTGTTACATTCGCTCCAATCCGCCAACATTAGCTCTAGGCTCTAGTTAGTACCTATACTCACAACTATTGCTAGCATGGAACTATTTTACTTTACTACCTACTAGCTACTGCTTCCACTTTCCACCGGAGCCCCGACTAAGCACGTCATAATAAACTAGAATGCGAGCGCAGTTATCGGAACGTTTTTATGTCGCTAATAAAAACCGAACCAACTCACATGCATTCCATTTCCTAATACTATCTATCTATAGACGACTAGTACATATTAAGTATATGCCTATACCACGCACGAATACTACCCTTTTTTTACCCTTCCATTGTATAGGAAATGTACTTCGAACTTCGAACAAGGATCGAGGAGTGAACATGTGTGTTGATGGTTTCTGCTTACGTGCTTGCAAAAAAAAAGGTTTTTGTTTGTTAATACGCAGCATGTAAATGGTTGGGTTCTCATAAAGGGGATTGACAATGAGTGGAAACGCGTGGAAAACTTAACATTTTCCATTCTAGCATCTACATATCGAGTAGTAGCGCTGGAGAAGTGGAAAGTGGATGGCTACTTAGTAAGATTACCATATAAGTATCTATAGTAACCAATTGCAGATATCAAGAAGGTGAAGTGCGAGAAAAGGGTGGAAAATGTTGAGAGAAAATGTAAATAGCTTCAATCAAGGAGTTCATACTGAAAATCTCCCAGCTGTGAAAAAAATTCTTTCAAAAAAAAGCATGTAATGGTAAATTTCTTCAGATTTTCGTTTAATATCTATAAAAATTCAAGAACTAAAAGTCGACAAATCACGGAATGTTGTAATCAAGAATAACTTGCACGAAATTCGGTATTTTTTATTATCATGCGGTAATTGAATTCGTTGTATTTCATTTCTTCATTTCATTGTTCATTTTAATGTGATTTAGTCACGGATTTATAGTCCAGTTTAGTCCTTTTTTATTTGTATTTATTTTAGCGTTTTCCGTTTAATGTCCTATAAAATTTCGGGTACCAAGTATCTTGTTCAACCTATATATATTTTTATATAGAGTACTAATTAGTCCGATTAAGTCCCTTTAAACGAAAATATTTTGGAATAAGAAATATAAAAAAGTAAATAATTTAGATATATAACATATAAAAATGAAGAAAATGCACATTAACTAAAAGTAGCAAGTTACACTGCGTTATTGTTATTATTAAAAGTATAAAACAAAAAGTACCGTTACGTTGCGTATCTTGTACATAGGTGGACGTATTTCATACGTTTTATGATTATTTTATTACCCGAGGTGGTGTGTTGGCTTTTGTTGTCTAGAAATAGAACTCTTTCTTGCTATTTCGTACAACTTGTGACGGTGACTTGTGAATGAAAGGGTGTTTTATACTCGTACTGTTTTGTTTTAATGTTGGTGTACTGTTGGTGTCCTGTATACGTAGTTAGTTTTGTCGAAAAACGTAAAACTCTAAATTAGTTTCGAAAGTTCTCTACTCTTACTCCAGAAATAGCATAACAAAACAAACACTATTAAAGAAAATAACAGAAACAAAACTAAAAACTAATAATTAATTACAAGGAATAACACGGAATAACAAAAAAAATGATGTGGCACACCACATAACGTGATACATGACATATGACACATGACCCATGACACAGCACAGACCAAAAAGCAGATTTTTGACCTATTAGGGTTAACCGATCTCCACGAATGAGGGGGAAATAAGACTTTAATGTTGTTCATGATCACCTTACTTTCCTATACCTACATACCTTCGGTATGTGGCCCGAAAGTAAAAAATTGAAATAAATTTCAATAACGTGACTAGAAAGTTCAAATGGATAATTTTTCATGGATTTCTTTATTAAAGCAAAACATTTTCTGGAATATAATAAATAGAAACATCGTACTTATACATATAAGTTTATAAATTTTATAACCACCCACTTCCTGTCCACACAATTTTCTGGACGCTTAATTTTCCATCGTCACGATCCGCGCAACTGGGCGAAGAAGAAAGAAACACGAAACAAATGCGGTAACGAAACGAAACCATGAGAATCTTTTACAAACATATAACAAACATTATATTTTTTAATAATGTGACGTAAACCCGCCGCAAAGAACGGCAAAGAAAACTGGCACTAATCAAGCTGCAAACTCACTCACGGCGCGATGAAAGAAAATATATAAATACCGTAAATGCTCATACCTCTAACAATTCAAAACACACTATTGTGCGATAGCACGAAGCTAATGCGGAGCATATTGATCATTTGACGTGGTGTATTGTTGATTCGAATTGCATTCCGCAATCAAGTCGATCAATTCAACCATAGAGTTATAAGTTATAACATTAATAAAGGGAAGGTGATGACTGATGACACTACAGTCCGCCATATTGATTTGCACCACAACCAACTAAAACCCTAAATTGTAGACTACCCAAAGTACACGCACAGAAGAGTGACGCGAGACTGGAGTGAAATGGCCATGGAGATTTACATGTTAGAAACTTTAGGTCATGTTAATGGGTCTCCTGCACATAAGTTTGCAAAGAACAAAATCACACAATTTTTAACCCATTCTGATAATATTTAATTCCGGTCATGGTCCGATTGCTAACGAAAAAAAATTTAAAAAATGAAAAAATTTGAAAATAACATGGTAGGCAAAATGGGTTGCACACAAAGGACGGAATCATTTACTCAGTTCAATAAAATATTGATGTTAACATGGTGCCCTACGATAAAATCACAAATTTTTTTTTCTTAAACAAGCGGACCATGGCCAGCATTAAAAATTATCACAATGATTTTGATTGATTTTGTTTCTTTGCAAACTATTGCGCAGCAGACCCCCTTAACATGACCTAAAGTTTTTAACATGTAAATCCTATGGCCGCTCGATAAATGAATATTCTGTATAGAGAAAGTATTGACAAACAAATAAAACTTCCCTCTGCGGTTCTAGTCATTTTAGATTTGAGTAAATGATATGGAAACAATAAATTTTAATGTTTTTGAATTTATTTAGTTTACTAGATATATTTTCAGTGGGTTGGCTTTGGAGTTTTTCCGTTATTTTTTTTTTACTACCGATTGTGACGTCTGATCCTGGGATTATTGTTCAGGAAATATGACTATCAGCGGCGTATCAGGACTGAACGACAAAACAAATACAATAATAACAAGAGTCAAGACCCAATGCAGGATAAAAGTAGTGCTTATTCCTCGGACCTGCAGGACTAAAGGCTATAATAACAGCGCGAAGTGTGTAGTAAACATGAATCAGCAATAAAAGTCACAACTTTTTATTTTTATTATTACAATAAAAAACGATCTATTCAACAGAAACTGATGATGGGAAAAAGGGGCGAGGATGAAGGGTGTGGAAAATTTTATAGGTTTCCTGGATAATTTCCACATTTATAACACACTCGTGTAATAAATATGTTTTAACACGCATCTACCTAACAGGATAACAGAATTTTCGTGAAAAGAAACAAAAATAATAATTTTTAAAAGAAATAATCAAATCCTTTTGAATTCTTGAGTATTTTCTGGAGTGTAACAAAAATATCGATGCAAAGTAAGGCAGGATTCAGGAGATCTGACAATTGCGCGACAATTTTCAGGTAATTCTTCAATTCTGTGAAAAGTCCAAGAAAACTCTTCCAATTTACTTGAAAAAAGCTGAAACTGTTGAAACTTCAAAATGAAGATAAGAAAAATTTAATTTCGAGACTATTCTTTTATCAAACCAAAAATATATAGGCATATATAGGAGTGTTAAAACTCATAATCGTAAAAGTCCTCCCACCGTTTTCATATTTTCTACTTTACTGTTGATGTGGTTCTTTCGTTAGCGAAAATTTTTATGCAAGTCGTAAAATTTCTTGCCCCTGGTTACTACCAGCCTCAGCATATGAAAGTGAAAAAGTGTATTATAGTAATTCGGCATAATTCACTACGCCCGCCCATATTTCTAGAATTTTTGCGACTTTTTTTTTCCAAGAAAATAAAAAAAAAATTTAACGACTAACCGCAAACCAAACCAAGGTTTTTATTATTTCATTTAATCAGGAGCGGGCGGCACTGTTCGAGAATATGGAGGAAAATGTTAAACGCCCGGAAATGGAGAAAAAGTGAGTTGATTTAATAATATTAGTTATGTTAGATTTTTGGTTCGTTTCGTTTCGATTCGAAAAGCCGTTGCAGTGAGCCAGTAGCTAAGCGTTTCGAATTTTGAATATACAAAAGGAACACCATTTTACCGGTTTCACCCCTCGACTCAATATATTTCTAATTCCTGACATTTATGGGCCGCGTTAGTTAACCGCGCCAGCCGGGCTTTCAACCCGACGGGCATAATTCCGAATATTCGTTCGTTATTCGTCTGGCGCATCGAGTTCACAGCAATGCACAACACGGACACTAATGCGAGTTACAACTTGCAACACAGCACCAGAACATCAGCAGTGCAAGGGCCAAGGACATATAAAATAATGCTGATAGACACAAATTCGAAATTCAGAGGAAACAAGGACAAGGAAGAAACTAAATTTGCCGAACTGAAACCGTTGAAAACTGAATGTGTTTTCGAAAGGGAGTCGCAGAGGCAGAGTTGAGGCAGTAATGCAACGCGGGAAGGAAAAACTAAATAAAACACAAAGGAAGAATAAACGTGACGATAGTGGATGTCGATGTGAATCATCCAGATCCATAATCGACAGAAGGCGAAGAGAAGCGAACCAGAACTATAGCAAACTTGTTTCTGGATGTTTGAAAATAAAGGAAATTTACGAACGCGCTTGTTTGGTTTCCGTGTTTTGAGGTTTTTACTGTAATTGCAATATGTATTAAACGAATTTACCTTAAGTGAAGTTCTATATTAAATTATTAACTATATTAAGTCCCGTCCGAATAGATTAATAAACGTAGTTCTCCTATTGGTCGACGAAAATACCACAATCTGTAAAGACTAAAAAAAAAACGGTCCAGCGCTAGACGTCTCGATCCCGTCGCATAGAACTTCATTACTCTTTTTTGTGGCGAAGCGTCAAGTAGTATTTTATTGACAAATAGGAGAACTATGTTTATTATTCTAGTAATTTTGGTCGGAAAGTGGAAATTATACGGAAATTTAATGATATCAAATCATAATCAATTTCATTTCCACATTCCCATCCAAATTTCATTTACGTTCGACGAGTTCTACGAAATCGTAGTGGATACGGTCGGAAAGTTGTGCTGTGC
>JARJEB010015689.1:0-13429 GCA_030264535.1 Liometoxenus newtonarum | reverse complement strand
AGGTTGAACCATTTAATATTTTCTTGTAAAATGTATTTACTCAACCTTTTATTAAATGTAATGTTTACCTGTTTCCATCCCTGAAACTGAACAAGATGTAAAAATTAATTGAAAAAATCAACGTTTCCGCTACAAATAAAGGTATTGTTTAATTAATCCCGTTAATTACCGGTAAAAATTATTTAAAATCGTTTGCATTCAAATTAAATATTTACATTTTTTTAAACTATTAAAAGTTTAAACATTTGCTTTTATAAGTGAATTTTAACATAGAAATATTAAATGCCATGCGCGCGGTAACGTTATTAAAACACCGGTAAACGGAAGAGGTCACCGGTAATAGAAATAATTTTTTTAAAGGTTCCCATTTCGGTAAAAAAATAACGAAAATTCAAAAATAATAACGTTTACCGGTATTTTTTACCGCACCCAAGCCCTGGTTTATTATATGTTTGAAAAATTTCCTTACTTTAATTCTACCTACATTCATTGTTTTCTTTGTAAAATGGTGTACTTAGATTAGAAACTTTAAGTATTACTAACACACATTGTTCATTTCATGACTGGTTTTAACATAATAGTGGAAAGGACCTCGTTTTGCAAGGAACTCGGGTTTGAAGTGTTCGTCGTGTGACGCTTGAACTTGTTTAATGAATTGAGGGTGCGCAAAGTCGCTTATTTTGCTCGCGTTTCTCCATCATGAGATTTTCCCGATTTTCCCTCTCATCTCAGCTCAGTGTTCAGTGACCTACAGGCGACTACGCCTGTTGCACAGGTGATTCAACAAGACTTGTCCAATATTAGACCATGAAACATTGAATATGTGTAAATAAATAAATAAACACGAAAAGAGGTAAATCTTAATATTTTTTCTACATTTTATGGTTTTAAGTACTGTTTTCTTAAAATATTGTGTTATCGTGCAACAAGTCTTAACCACATTGACACTTTTGCGAACCTATATGCGTTGAATTTGGCATGTGTTGTTTGTTTGTTTGTCAGTTAAGCACATAATGAAAAAGAAAAACAACTTTTATATAACGATTTGCCAAGCTTTCATTTCATTCCGTACCTAAACACAAATCTTTTAAATTCGTTTAGGAAAGGGTGCATTCGCATTGTAAATTAACTATGCATCTATATATGTTAGATGCTGGTGTAGTATTGATCGCTTTACAGTGTGTTTGTGCATAAAAGAAGAAACTATGTTTACACATAGGTATATTTATAAAAATAGTAATTAGTATTTAATATTCAAACTGAACAGTTAGGTATACAATATTGGCGTTAATCCGTCTGGATCTAGAAATTAATTTTGGTGAATATATTATCACGAAATGAATTGAACATATGTTTTTGTGTACTTATACTTTTTTCTTTATTTTTAACTTAATTATTTACGTTTGACAAGCCAAGGTTGGATCCGGTAAATAATACCGGTAAACGTTATTATTTTTGATTTTTCGTTATTTTTTACCGATATGGGAACTTAAAAAAAAATTATTTTCTTTACCAGTGACCTCTTCCATTTACCGGTATTTTAATAACGTTACCGCGCGCATGGCATTTGATATTTCTATGTTAAAATTCACGTATAAAAGCAAATGTTTAAACTTTTAATAAAATGTAAATAAATATTTAATTTGAATGCAAACGATTTTTAATAATTTTTACAGGTAAATGTTTTACCGCATATATTTTACCGGTAAAAAGAGTTCCCGGTAATTACCGGTATTTTAATTAAACAATAGCATTATTTGTAGCGGAAACATTATTATTTTTTCGTTAGTACCTGAATCGATATTGTTTTCGGTTACAAGTAGGATTTGCATTAAGACAAGGAATCTTGTCTTTTCTCGTCTTGTCTTGAATTATCGAGGCAAGATATTTGTACTTCTTGTCTTTGGCTCTATTCTTGATCGGAATGTCTTGTCTTTGTCAAGAGTTTTGAAATTTCTTGAAATTGAAATGCTCCCCAAAACCTCTCGCGTTTTGTTTCAACTTGTCCATTCATGACCGTTGTGCAACACACTTTCTCAACACTTTGGCTACGCCTATGCCACTTTTATAAAAATCAGATCGTTAAATTCGAAACAAACAACTTTCCGACTATATCCACCACGATTTAGTAGAAAAGAAAGTGGAAATTTCACAGAAATTTAGTATCTAATAGCAAATCGTAATCGATGTAATTTCTACTTTCCGATCTAAAATATTTTTGCTATTGACGATTTCTACGAAATGTTAGTGATTATGGCCGGAAAGTGCGAATTTACATATGTGAAAAAATTAAAAAAGTTGTGCGGCGGTATAATTAATTTAAAAAATTGTGTGGTGGGAACCCGTAGCGATTTTTTAATTTCGATGACGTATTACGTCAGTTTCAATTATTTATAACGATAATGTTCCTTTGAAGTTTATAATGTCAAATCCAAGTGTCAGCGAGTTGGAGACTCACGCTAGCTACATGCTTATATTCTATTCTGGTGCTGGCGATTGTTATTGGATTGTTGAAATGGTAACTGGTATCTGCGAATCCATTAACTTTAGAAAAAATATTATTGGCAACTCTTGTAGAAAATTCCAAACACTTTCATGTCAAACTTCATCCAGTTGTGTTGCTTAGTTTACCCGCAATCTTGCTCACAGATGCACCCAAAGACACACACACACGCGCGCACATCACTCCAAAAACCACTTTTTCGGAATCAGGGAAGCGAGATTCGTGGAGATTCGTAGAAAACCCGACATCGAAATTTTGCCTGCATCAAGATTAAGAATACCGAAAAAAATATCTTGATTATTCTTGTTAATCTTAGTCTTGTCTTGTCTTATCAACAGAATAACGACTCTTGTCTTGAATTTTTGACAAGATCAAGCCAAAAATTCTTGAAAATCAAAAGTCTCGTGCAACCCTATTCCAAGCCCTGTCGCTAAGTATTAAATACTCTAATTATCTAGCAAGATTTAAACAATTCAACTTAACAAAGCAAAAACATACCAAAAGATCATATAGTATAGGTTTCTACAGAGGCGGACTTTGTTTTTATGGGGTCCCAAGCGATCAACATATTGCGGGGGCCCTATATATTGATGAGTATAAAAAAATTTAATAAATTTTTAATTCTTAGAGGCCTTAGAGCCATATGAAAAAACATAAATAGTTGACATTTAGTGGCCCCACGCCCAAAAAATAATCGAATATTACAACAGAAAGGAAAGTTCTATTAATTTATAAAGCAATTATTACTAAAATTCAGGACTTGAAACAGAAACCAATATCGATTCCGGTACTAACAAAATAATAAACCAAAAAATAATAACGTTTCCGCTTCAATTAATGCTATTGTTTAATTATAATACCGGTAATTACCGGAAACTCTTTTTACCGGTAAAATATATGCGGTAAAACATGTAAAAATTCTTTAAATAATCGTTTGCATTAAATATTTTTTACATTTAGGCGTTCGTTGGTACTAGCCATGTGCAAAACAAGGTGAAGAACACTTGCCTATAGCACATGCGTTGACACTTGTACCCTTCGAAGAAGCAGTAGGATAGTGACAAGGCGAATAGTGTCACTCAATGCCATGTAACGTTATTAAAATACAGGTAAATTGAAGAGGTAACCGGTAAATTAAATAAATTTTTTAAAGGTTCCCATATCGGTGAAAACTAACGAAAATTCAAAAATAATAACGTTTACCGGTATTTTTTACGGTATTTTTTGCCGGATCCAAGCCCTGCTAAAATTTGAAAAATTTATTGCTATTAATCTAATTCTTTTATTGAATGAATTTTGATAGGTCACAGAAACAGAATTGGAACATGGGAGAACAGGGAGTTAACATAAATGAATCAAAGAATATTAATTTAGTGGCTTTGTGTGGTGTATTGTCATTTGTTTGCGTTATTCTTATTCTAATGCTACTGTACGTTGTCTGCACTCGCAAATACCGACTTAATTGGTTTGAAAAGAATTTGTTGGAAAGCGCTGATTCAAAAGAACTTCGTCTTAGTCAAGAAACATTCGTGGACTTACAAGATAATTCTGGAGATGTGAAGGGGCTATTTATAGAAAGCGCAAATGATGAAAAGATTTGGAAATTCCAAAATTCACAACCCAGCGAAGATGCTAGTTGTGGTCAGTTCCGCATAAACTTTATAGGGTTGCCAGATTTCTGCAGGTTGTAACCGGGGCTGCGAACCTCAAATCAATTTTTTTCAAGAAATAGAGGCTAATTTTAAACATATTTGTCAATTTAAAAAAATATATACGTATATTTGTTTGCTTGAAGGATAACTATCAAATTGCACAAAACAAGTGTAAGGGCTTTTCGGTAGATCGGGGAATCCCAAACGACCGAAGGAAGACAAAACAGACAAAACAGCAGATTTTTGGAATATTTTATGTCTTTGGATAAACATGGACATTCGACGGTCTGAAAGGTCTTCTCGGTACCAAGGACTTGACTCCCAAAACCGGGACGTCTGGCAACCCTAGCATAAACGGACTGTATATATGTTTATATTTCTTCAATTAATTTAATAGGAGCAGGAAATTCACTGCCCACAAGTCCAACATCATGTAGTAGCTTTACATTTCCGACCGGAAGTGTTCCGATGGCTAGGAATGAGAATCAAATTGTATTGACCAATGGAAGCCCAGTCAAACTACGAATTGCGTCAATGCAAGCAAAATTGGATCATACAAAGATTGATTCTTCTTTATACCAAAATGTAAATAATTTGCGAGATAAACTATTCATTTTTCTTTTTTTAATGTGAAAGTATTGTATATTTGCAGGAATCGATTTTGGAACCCGAAGATGTGAGGGGCTCCATACATGTTATCTTAACTTTTGATCCTATAGCTGGAATACTGACAGTACGCTTAATTGAGGTACTTAACTAAATATGCAACTACCAAATTATTTACGATTCATGAATATTTCAGGCCCGTGATTTGAAAGCGCATGATTCCATAGGTACTGTCAATCCGTATGCAAAGATTCGATTATTGCCCAATAAAACAAATGTCTGGCAAACCAGAATCCATAAAAAAACAGTAAATCCTGGTAATCAATTTTAAAAACTAAGCAGTAGAGTTTTGTGAAATTAATATGATTTTTCTTTGTAGTATTTGATGAAGACTTTGTATTTGAAGTCCGAGCTCTTACCTTAAGTCGGAATACTTTGGAAGTATTACTTTACAATTTTGATGCTTATAGTCGCCATCACAGCATTGGTGCAGCACAAATTTCTTTAGCGAATATAGATTTGAGCGAGAAGGCTGACTTATGGCGTACACTTGGACCACTAGTTCATCAAGATCCCAAAGTAGATTTGGGTGAGTTAATGGTTTCATTGGCATATTTGCCCAGCGCTGGACGACTTACGGTAGTCATAATTAAGGCAAGAAATTTACGTGTGGTGGATGATACTAGAAACAGTTCTGGTAATCATTTTATTAAATTAATTTTAATTCCTTGATTAATTATTGAGTTTTAGATCCTTACGTAAAAGTATATCTGGTTCATGGTGAAAAAAGAGTAAAGAAGAAAAAAACTGGCGTTCATAGGAATAGCGTATCGCCAGTAATAAACGAAGCATTAACATTCGATATTGACAAAGACACATTGAAAAAATCTTGTCTAGAATTTTATGTTATGCATGACAGCTTATTGGGACCTGGTGAGGTGCTTGGGAGTTGCAAAGTGGGTAGAACAGACGATTGCCGACAAGAGGAGAAAGAATTTTATCACGAAATGTTACATAGCAAAACGGCAACTGCACAGTGGTTGACTTTGTCAGAGTACAAAAATCCAAAACAGAAAAGCTTAATTTAATTTACAATAGAGGACTAATTAAAAACGAGTGGACCATTATTGATTACTATGCATACTTGAAAATTATACAATTATAAAGTTACAATAGGTAATTTTAATTTAAAATTGCCAGATAAAATAACTAGTGAACTTATGCACGATGATTTATAATAGGGAATCATTTTTGGCAGCTATCCGCAAACGCTTTGTCTATATATCTATATACCGTGTGGTTGTTGTTTTGGTTGGTGATACATTTAACACATTTGCACTGTAAATAATATTTACGCATACTGCGCTTCGAAGCAAACATCAGCCCGGGGAAAATATGTGAACTGAATTAAACATTTTTCCAGAAAATTTAATCCAATCGCGGAGAGTTATTCTAACGTGGACACTCATAATTTACGATTATATTCTCATTTCTAATACTTGCTGCTTGGAATGTACTTTCGTAAACGTAAGCAGCTCTCTCTTGTTTGCTTAGAAGGACTGTATGCAGCGTTATTGTTAAAAAAGAACTTTGTTCCTTGATACCAATTTTCCAAATATGAACGGGCGATCTTATTGATATAATTTCTCCGGGTTTGATAACTACGTGATTTAAATAGGGCTAACGCAAAAACTAATCCAGTAATGTTTTTCAAATTAAAATTTGTTTATATTACATGATGTTCCTTTTTCCTTTGTTAACATTTCCATACTACTCGGTATAGATTGGCGAGACAAAACGCTTTATATGTTTAGATAACATAAA
The DNA here is from genome assembly GCA_030264535.1 of Liometoxenus newtonarum. NCBI lineage: Eukaryota > Metazoa > Arthropoda > Insecta > Coleoptera > Staphylinidae > Liometoxenus > Liometoxenus newtonarum. Next base: position 6,844 of record JARJEB010015689.1, on the reverse strand, counting down.
ATTATTGGTGGGTCATTATTTATGATAAGATTAAAAATCGAATTACTATTTAACAAAATGGACAGAATCAATTAATGAAAGATCAGCGAAAGAATATGTGTTTTGTTTTGTAAATAGAGTTTTAACTTTCGCTTTCTATGTAATTCGCTGACCACGACATATATACGTAAAAGAAAAGTCCAAAATATTTTTTAATTCTTTGAATAATACCAAGTTACAAACTTCAGGCACTCATACAGTCATACCTACCTTTTCCCGTTTAGGGAACATCAGATTCTAAACAAAAGATGCGAATCTTTAGAATTATGAATCTAAAATGTAGATGACTTGAAATACCTTCTAGGGACTAGCGACTTCAATTTCAAATTCAATTAAACATGAATTTGATGTTATCAGAAAATTTTAAACAGGATTAAGGACGATACCAATGTCCGATATGTGAAAACCGTGTTTCAGTCTATTTTTAACATATATTTTACCCTACTTTTTGATTTGAAAGTTGATAGCAAAATTTTGCTGAAATCAGTCATTAGTGGATTGATTTGACTATTCACATGTATGAGAGTATGATATATATAAATTATTAAACATTGTCACCGATATCTCGTGATTTTGTTATTGAGGGTCCGCGTCAAAATATCTATGGGATTGGATGAAACAAATTTCCTGCAACAATGTTTAAATTAGTTCAAATATTTTCCGATAAAATATAATAAAATTTAATTTCCCTGATAATACTAAGTTTTTATTAAATCTCTTTCGATTAATTAAAAACAATAAATACCAAACCTGCACACACTTGGTGCTTAAAATGATTACGTAGTAGTCATTCAAAAGATTTAGCTTAAGATTGCTTTTCTGTATTTTTAAAACTGCTTTATTTTAGCAACTATCCAGATATTTATTTTTATGGTATAAATAAATTATCTTATGTGTACAACAAATAAATTTATAATCTGTTTAATTAAATCACGATGCCAGGAATTATTATTTCTTTTGGAAGAGAGAACAGCCAAGTGAGCTTTTTTGCAGCAATTATTATTTGTGGTTAGTATCGCATCCAACTTAGAAAATCTAAATCGTTTTTTCGAGGGAGACCGGGTAAAAAAGTTTTTGTAGTGATAAACATTGGCTGTCAAAATATTTATATATATAGAACTGGATAAATATTGCTTCTAAGCAAAAACCAAAAATATATTCTTGGACCGCTTTCTTTTCTTTGCAGTTCAATACCTATTACATTTTTTCTTAGGATGCATTGTTTATGAGATAATAAATAACAGTCACCAAACAATGAGAATCGAATATATACATACATGCAACCTCGCGTGCAACTATGGCTACGCTGTAACAGTTTCAGCGCCCCCGGGCGGCCAATAGTGAAATATTCAAAAGATAGAAAACTCTAAATGTCCAAGTTTCCCATTCATATTAGTGCCATTTGTGAGTAGTTCTATGCTAAAATATGTGCAAAGAGTGAAGAGTTTCAAGAGAGAGGCAGCGGATGGTCACTCATGGGCCGCTCACATTTGGAAATTAATATTAATAAATTATAAATATACACCATTCAAAGCGAAAATTGTAAATTCCTTTATAACTTTATATCTGAAAACGAATGGATACAAGGATAAAACCCTCAAGCTCTCGAGTTGATATTATTTACAAAGGCTTGAAACAAATTGCTAAAGGTGGAAAGGGTCATGATATAATTTTTGTAAATGTTAAACAATGACAATTTGCTTAATTATACTGTTTTGCATTGATTTAGCTATTATTTACATTATTCTTAATTGCAACTGATGCAATTTGCCAACAACGTAACGAACCAGACAAAATCGCCGTGAGCTTGTGCCTCCAATCAATACTATCAAATAATTAATCTCGCTAAGGCAAACGGCATTTGTTTCAAGACAACAAAGGCGTCGGATGCAGTCGGTTTATCCAGAAGTCAATAGATGACTCCCGCAGGTTTAGAAAACTTGTCGACGATGAGAAAGAAGTTCGGGTACCACACTTTCGAACTGAAAAGCACCTTTAGGTTTATATAGGTGTTTGTTAGGAGTATTCACTATCGGGTATCCCAGAGCAGCAGATAACGTATAAAGTTAAAGCCCAAGGTTTTAAGGTGAATGCCGTTATATGAATGGCAAGACCTACCCGATGGTTGCGGTGTCGTCAGATCGCGATCACACTTGCAAACAGTTACGTGATAACGTGATCAGCGTCAGAAGTAGACAAGTAAAGAGATTTCTGAACCAAAATCCCATGTAATTTTAAAGCGGCCTAAAATCGGGCTTTCAAGTTTATTTACCGTCGATGGCAGGAGTGCGAGGTAAGACTGAGCGTCCTTGCTTGGAATAGCGGGAAGTTCAAATTTTGAATTCCAAGATGGCGAATAGTTAGCGTTGACAGGTTGAAGGGCGTCTACCGGCTTATGCGGGGGGGGGGGCATTGGGACGTTTCGAATATACTGTTCATAAGACATAATATGTATGTTAATGTGTTTGCTGGTATACTGTATACGAATCCCGTGCGGCGGTGAATACACCACGTCGTTTAAGGAATGTCCGGCTAACCTAGATCTCATTAAAGCGGCGAAAGCTGCCGTGAACCGTGACAGCGTGTTTGCAGCTACCTCGCACCTGAAAGCCGGCTTATCCTTCTCAGCCTTCTTCGGTCAAGCAACCGCCGCCCCCCAGGCATGCCTCCCAGCCCCCGGAATGGTGGCCGCACCAACCGGTCCCTATTGAGTTACACCTCCAGTTGCTATCCCCGGTCAATAAACTGGCCCCGGAACTTTAGCTTCCAAAATCCCGATGATTCTCGAGAAATTGTTAGCGATGCTAACCAAAGTAATTTACGATTGGCTGGTCTTTCACCGACTTGACTGATGCTTTGATCCGCTTTGTTAAATCTTCGGCGCCCAACTGCGGACTGGGGTGGTTTCGCTTTTGCGGCGTCTGCCGCTACTAATATAACATTGGGAAACCCACGACGGAGGTCGACGTGCTTATCTCGCAGCTTCGGTTCACCGATGATGCGTGGCAGGAACCTTGTGATGTGGGAGGTCTACCAGGATCTGGACATCTGCTTCAAAATAATATTAATATCACCGCAGTATTAAAAATTTACTCGGACAGTAGACACACCCACGATTAACCTAGACGATTTCATACAACATTTCCTGCGCGTCGAGGCAACACATCATCGTTACGGACAGTTGCTGGACGGAACTCTTTTGTCTGGTGACACTGGCTCGTAATCCGCGTCGGAGTATTCTAAATTTGAGGGTATATTCGAAACCCCCAACATTTTGTGGCGAACCGTCCGCGATGGTGTTTATCACCTGGACCTAGAACAAAGTTCAGGCTCAAAGTTTCATTTTGCCATCGTTTTGCGTTATGACACAACAATGTTCACAACACCAGTGTTCGTGTTAACGTACACAAAAACGAAGAAAAATGAACAAAAAAGCAATTTACCGGGTTAACAACTTAACAACTTGTTCAGATACCATCATTTGAACATGAATCGACTTGCGCATCACGGCACAATCGTAAACTTTACTTTGTAAACAATGTTACTAATCTCAATTTTGACAGGTATAGAGTTGCAGACATTTCTTCCACATTGGGGTACCGTGCAGCACCAGCCACTAATCTGTCAAGTTTATATGTTATGCATACTTCAGTATGTGGGAAGCAATGCTTACGGATAATCAAGATAATACCAGGCATGTTGTAACGCAGGCCGTAAAACTAGTCCACACATTACCTCGGGTTAATGGGAAGAATATTGCCTGGTTCTCTTCCTAATAAATGCAGTAGAGTGCGGGTTCAGAGGCCATGATCAGTCTTTAAACCTTTTCGTTCTATTGACACTCGCGGTTTTGGAAAGGGGCGCTGCGGCGAGGACCCTGTACGCCCTAGATGGTTCTCCGACTGACATCGACTTCCGACAGGCCTTCCTGAACTTCTGGGGGCACGCACAACACCGGGAGCTTCGATATAAAGTTGACGCGGATGTTCACTGTTTAAAGGATGGCAGTTGCTCCGGTTATTTCGCGCGCCTGGCTATGGGTTCGTTTGTTCCAACTCAAATACCTCCACAATTCCATCGAGCACATTGTCTCGGTCTCAATATTAAGATACGCAAACGTTTTGAACCTCTCCTTTAAGAGGAGAGTGCGCACTCTTTGGTGAGCACTTGGGTCATATTTTTGCCTGACATCTCAGAGCAAACTTTCATGCCAACTAATGTACCACGAGCCCCCGATAATCAATTCCATACCCTCACTCATCCTCAATGCAATGTCCTAACCACCACAGCACCACATCGTTTTGCAACTTCTTTTTTTTAAATTTTGAAATTGTGCTAGTTTGTGTATTTTTTGCATTCTATGTCCTCCCTTTTCTACTGCAGAGGTGTTGTATCCTTTACATGAAATATTCTCTAAATTTAGGTATGGAAGAGGGAGTTTACTCAGTAAGAGTCTGAGATTGACTGCTGAAGGACGAGTCAGTATCTTCTCCCGGGCAGGATTACCTTCCGAAAAAAAGGCAATAACAGTTCGAACCGGACTTTCAAATAATTGGATCCTAGGTGTGGAACTTTGGCCTCTGAAACCCGAGCAACGAAACTTAACCCGTGTCTTCGCATCCAGCCTGGAACTTAGAGTCGCTCCCTGCTTCACCATTGCATCCTGGGTGTGGAACTTTGGTTAAAACAGAAACCGTCTCTTCGCATCCGATCTTCTCTGTACCGCATTTGTTGTTGTAACCTTTACTAACTGTATCGTTTGTTGTTAAAGACCTATTAGAATTAAAGTGGCTACACAGTTGAAATATCAGGAATTTGGATTTTTACTTTCCGACCATACCGAAGGTATATGGTGGGAAATATATGTAATTGGTCAAATTTTCGAGGTCGGGTTTTCGATGGATCTCAACGAATTCCCTGAGTCCGAAAAAGTGGTTTTTGGAGTGATGTGTGTATGTGTGTGTGAGCAAGATTCCGGGCAAACTAAGCAACGTACGCTGATGAAATTTGGTATGTGTGCATATCTCTAACTGGAACCTAGTGTAAAAATAAATAAAATCGGTGGGTAAAGAAAGGCACTTTACTTGAATTATATCACATCAGAAGGGTGCTGAAATATTAGTTCCAAAACTACCACCAGGGCGCCACATGTAGCGGCGGCGGAGGTCCCAGAACTGGCTAATCCTATCTACTAATCGTAGTGTACATGATCGGAAGATGTGCGGTGCGAATCCGTACCGATATTTATATAATTCTTCTTGAGGAATTTTTGTGTTATTACTAAAAACAGGTAAAATTTTTCTGAATTTTTCATTGTTTTCTCTATATACTTGACTTCTTTGATTCGTTTTAATCAAACAAAATGAAGAACGGGTAATATTAGCTTCTAATTCTAATGCAATAATCGTGACCCAAAAATAATTATCAATTAGTAAGTTAGACATTTCAACTCAAAGAAAAACTCAAACAAATTTTCTTACTTATTACTTATTAGTGTTAAATTACAAAAAAAAATCACAGTACCGAATGTAGGTACTTTATTAAAGTAGATATATTATATGAAAAGTGTAATCTAGTACTCATTAATAAATATCACTTAATTATGAGAAAACTTTCCATAAACTAATATTGCCAATTGTTTTTTAGATTTTCGCTTACTATATCACTTATTATGTGATATTAGTTAAATAAAACTATACATTTTCTGCAATTATAAATATTCAGATGCTTAATTTATGTGAAATTTGAAACTACGGGAAAATACTTTCTTGTATCTCGTATAGACAATTCCTAACAATGAAGGAAATAAATGAATAGACTTATATACAACTAGCAAGTGAATGTAAAACATTAAGTGCATTGCCAGCCTGAGCAACTTTCCGGTCGTACAATCGACAAGTTATAGGTAAACATGGAACAACAAAAGTGATTTCCATAAGTCAATGAACAATAAAATGGAATCAGTCGACCATCAAATGGGGCACCCTTGTCCCTTTTACTTACTAGTATATTAAGTGTAATGTTAGGTAATTATCTAAATAAGACTTTTCTGTTAGTATGGGCATAGCCTTGAAGTGCCAGTGATCCGCAGTAAGTTGGGGTGCATTGAGCGAGCGCGCTAGTACCGCCCCGCTTAAGAAGCAGAAACTCCAAAATTCCCACTGAAAACCAAAAAGCTATGCTTCGTTGAACAAAATATACCTCTTTTAAACAACAGGTTTAATGAAAATTCCCACATAATTTCTTTTGTTTTAAAACTCTTTACCAAGATAAAGGAACTATCATTTCAACTAGTATTTGAGTGGATAACTATTTTAATAATTGAGATTTTTTTTGCTTTCATGTAAATCTGTTACATAAATTAAGTAGATATTTAAATTATTGTTAGATAACCAATGAAATTAATTTAATATTATTTTTAAAATTTGCTTTAATAATAAAGCCATTCTAGTACTGAAAGCGGTTCGTTAAGGCATCTATCCTTCTATATCTATCATATACAATGCTTTAAGATTTTCTTAAGAGACAGTTCTAGATGGAAAATTGGAGGCAGAGTAGGATAGACAAAGCTAGCAATATACTTTTTAAAGCAAAAATGACGGAAAATTGGAGGCAGAATAGGATAGACAAAGCTTGCTAGCTAGTATATTGCTATATACTTTTTAAAATACACCATTAGGGAATTTCTTTTTTCTAAGTTGGTAACACTCGTCGTTCGACGTGTCGACGCTAGCGCTTGAAGTATGAAATGTCAATATTGTGTGAAATGTCAATATTTTTGCAAGGGTTAATGTAACCAAAATTA